>VWZW01005809.1:0-89735 GCA_013397115.1 Edolisoma coerulescens
GGTGGGCAGCAAAACAAGCAGCCCCAGCCATCTCAGCAGGGAACAGCTCTTACACAATCACCCTGCAGGCCAATTCCAGGAAAAGGGGCTTTTGCAAACAGGTTCCCAACATCCCTCTTTTCTTATATAAGCAGGCAAAGATTTTTTTTCCCCTTCCCCCTGCAATAACTGGGGAAGGCATTAGTGAGCTGCAGGCCTACCCTACTGAAAAGCATGATTAAGATAAGAGACTAGTAATTCCCTGATATAAAGTGAGAACTTTCTATTTCTAGGCAAACCACAAAAGAAGCCATGTTAAGATGAAGTTTTTTGGTTGGTTGTTTGGTTGTTTTTTTTTTCCTAAAAATAAGAAAACAAAACCTAGGGATTTTGGCAGAAGATAACATTTAAAGAACTGGGCAGTATAATGTTCTGGCAATACCTTTCCTTTGTCCTAGCACTTATGACTTCTTTTGCATGTTTTCCCTTCAAAAGCTGATCAAACCTCAAGTTTTTTTAAATGTCACACCATTCTGTTCATTCTTCGACTGACCAAAAGTATTGCTGAAATGCTCATAAATAAATTAGAGGAAAAAAACCCCTCCACCCAGCTCGCTTCAAATCGAGTAAGAACTAGCTGCAGAAAAACTCATATTGCTGTGAATACTTTTCCTTGCAGAGATATCACATCACTGCAGTCTACCAGGTTCAACAACAAACTGTATCTTGATACATGGGAGAGACAAGGGAGCATTCTTGCCAGGAGTTTACACTAAAAAAAAATAAATTAAATGGTATGTGTAGCAACATATAATGCAAATACTTTTTTTTTTTTAAGATTAATAGTAATTTTTAAAGATTAACAGTAGAGAGCACTAGGCAACGAGAACTGACATTTCTGAACTCTGTCATGAGGTGTGTTTCATCATTGCATGGGGCCCTGACATGGTGCAGTGAGGTCCAGCACAGGTCCCCTAGTGAGTCAGAAATAAAGGGCACAGCAAGATGGGGAGAGGAAGGCCAGCTCTCTGCTCTGGGGAACGCACTTGCACGAGGTTGTGATTGGTTTAGGAAAACTGAGGACTCACCGCACGAGGGCAGAGGCCGCCACAGGGGAGCAAACATCTCCTGTGAACCCACTGCAGCTTCTGAGTAGCAGTGTTTTCAGGAAATGGAAAGTTATTATAGGCCCCTGCTTTCACACATGGTGAAGGTGGGAGCAAATCATAAAATGTTTGTGCGAAATCTTTCCCTCTAATCAACCCATAATCCTCACTTTTCTCCACCCTCTCCCCCTCTTTCTCTCCCATTACTGGGAGTAGACAAACTATTTATGGTGCACACAGGGATTACGCTTTATCCACTTTATCCAACCAGCTACCTACTGGAGTTTCATGTACTTTAAGAAATATGAGCTACCAAACTGTCTCTTCCAATTGTTGTAATTTCAAGTATTTCTTGCATTTGCAGATGCCTAAAGGCTGGGAAACAAGCATTGCAGAAACAGTGAGAAGGGCTGGAAACCGTTTCTACCTCACATCACAAGCTCTCAAATGACCTGTATCTCATTTAGAAACCTGTCAAAACACCTCTCCAAACAAGCAACTTTTTCTCCTTTCGGAGTTCCCTGTTGTACATCTTGAAATACCTCAAGGCTGATGTCAGTTGCAAAGGTAAAATAATATTTCCAGTACCTGAAACAGGGGCTGGCAAAGGCTCGCACTTGACAGCTGCTGGATGCTTGAAGGAGACTGTAAACAAAGGACAGGAGTTTACCCCGGGCCTGGGAGGAGATGTGGGTTAAGCACACACACAGTTTTATCCTGTAGTTACAAGGACTGTGGAAGAGAAAGGCTAATGACACACTTTGTCCTCGCTCCCGTCCCCTGTGGGCAGGGCTTGTGCGCAGCAAAGTGCCCATAAGTGGCTGCTGAGCATAAGCTGCACAAGTTAGGTGGGGTCCAGTTTGTAAGCACAGATGGTTTAGGCCCTGTTAAAGACTAATCCTGTGATTTTCTTCAGCTGAGTTTAAGGCAGTGAGATAAGCTCTCCACAGACTCGAAATGCCTGAAGTTTGTTACCCCCAAGCACAGAAGCTGTGTGGTGATGGGGACAGCCCATTGCCTACATCTGGGCTCACATCTTAATTTCAGTTTAGTCTTAGGAAACCCCTGAATCCTCACACCTTGTGGTGCTCATGGACCTGGACAAATCACTTCATGTCTCTGAGCCTATACTTTCCAGCTGTAAAACGGAGATAATTATATTGACCTTCTTCATAAAATGCCTTGCAAATGCTAGACAACAGCTAAGTACTATCATGATTATTGTACAAAATAATCCATTATGGCCCCTGGATGCCAGAGAAGAAATGAATGATGGCTGGAGTCCACATAAACACTGTGTTAGATCAATGCAGGCACTATTACAGTGCTGATCTGGTCTAGTGTGTGTTCCGACAAATCCACATGGGGATGAAAAATCCAAACATATCTCTTGGCTGACAACTGACTGAAGCTATGTTACAGGGAGGAAAAAAATATCTAACCCCATTGCATTAACCAAGCTACATAGTTTCTGCTTTGATCACAGAAGGAAAAAAGTCATTTTGGCCAAGTTTTCTGCATATGAAGAGAATTGTTTTCGGTTTGTTTTGGGGATTACTTCTGCAGATGAGCCATCTGAGTTTGATATGAAGAAGACGCATTTAAATGTTTAACACTCTGTCAAAGTGAGGCGCTCATCAGCTTTAAAAATTAAAAATTGTCTGGGAAGAAAAGCACTGTCCCATTTGCTGACAATGGGAAAGAAAAATCCCAAACTCCATGCAAGCTCAAAAGAACATCTTTTGGATTCCTCTGAGCAAAGAGGCAAACTGGAGAATGAATTCAAGGTTTTTCTAGGAAAGCTTCAGAAGAAACCAGCATAATTCTATGCTGCTCTAAAAGCCAGTCCAAATACACTTGCTGCTTTGTGGTTGAGGAACTGTCTGCTTCCATCCCTCCCTCCACACACCCCCGTGATCACCAGTCAATGCCCATTAAAGGTTTAGAGGAGCTACCCCCAAAAGCAAAAGGCACTTACTGTACTCAAAGAGAAGTGCATTGCTTTCATTCTTATAATGCCCCACGTCTTGCATTTTTAACAAGGGTGTGTGACAGATGTGCTTCACCCACTGGTGAGCAGAGAGCAGTTGTGTGCCACAGGCTTGCCCCAAGGGTTGGGTACCAGTGTCTGCTGTGAGTACCAGCATCTGCGATGACCCTGCACTGCCCAGGAATGGAGCTGCAGGGATGGTAGACACTACTCTACCTTTTCCAAAGTCCTACAGTGAGGAAGAAGAGGAATAGGTTTATATGGATATTTTCTTCTAAAAAGAACTGGTGCAGAAGCTTGCTGCACAGCCTCTGCAGTCACAGGATGCTGCACACACTGCACAGCCCCATTGGCTCGGGCATCCAGATCAGCATGCAGGAGATGGACTCCCTGGGGTCACCATCTGTACAGCACATCTGTGGTACCCTCACCAAGCACAGCAAGGCTGGCATGGTAGCTGTCTTGAAGGACAAGCTCATCAGGGTCCACATGACATTGTACTTCAGGGAACGCTCACAGCTTGACACAGGCAGGTTCCTAAGTGCCAGGGTGGTTATTAGTCCTTCCCAGGGCATTTCAGCTGCTACCTATGGCTTTTCCAGAGCAGCAGAGCACAGCACTTAACTAATCTCCTAATTACAAGCAGAAGCCTTTATTTTAGTGTGATTCTTTCCTTCCTTATACTCTATGCTTTAAGCCTCATGGTGCATTTCTTGAGGAGACTTGTTGCTCCTGGTACATTCTCATTTTGTGAATGAAAAGTGCCCCAGTGACATAGCAGCAGATGGAAGGACCGTGCGTCTCAGTGAGGCTTTTGGTTGCAATAACCCATCACCTTAAAGAAAACAGCATATAGCCCAATCATCCTCCAGAACAACAGGGGATGTGGGGGTAAAAGCCCAGGATTCAGATTTTCAATCATGTGGCCTAAAATCAGGAGGTCCAGATTTTGTAAAAGCCTCATATATTCCCCTCGGTCTCAGCTGCGGTTTTAAAAAGACAATTCATCCAAGGAAAAAGCATGCACAGTATTAACAGTTAAAACCTGCGACATTAAGAAATATGATGGTGTTTTGCCTGCACATATCTAAGCATCTCTACCCTATGAAGGCACCAAGTTCCTGCTCAGAATGTGTAGAATGCATTTAAACACTGAAATAATTTTCCTGCCATAGCCCAAGTTTGTTATTTGGAAAAGAGATGACATTTATTCAGTTGGTAAAATAATCCCAGCAGCACATATTGTGCCCCTCTCACAGCTCCTGGAAGAAAGCCCAATATACACATTCTTACTAGTATAAAAGCTTTTCTGCAGTCACTGGCAAAAGTATTTGGAAAGGGTTTCAAAACACCGGTATCAGCAAGATGCATATGCCTGATTTCTGTTTGCATGGCTCCAATTGCAGAAAGTCATGTAAAGAAGTGGTAAAAAGGCCTTTAGTTACATGTTAGAAAACAAAGTGATTGCGACAGGATTTAAAAGTGCCTTTGCTAATGGGAACCAGGCAGCTAATGTCAGTCCTTTCAGTTGTTTGACAATAGTTAAACCAAGGAAGTTAGATCCAAAGGCAAATAAAATAACCAGTGCTTCACACATCCACCCGCAGGCACAGAAAATCTTCTGTTCCCTGGAGTATGTCCCTGCCCCAGCACAGTAATCCCCAGCCACACTGGGGACACTGGTTGCACCACAAATGGCAGCAGAGAGTTGAACTGGTGGGAAAAATAGTGTGGAGAAAGCAAAAGGGGAAGGGGAGGGCATGAGCTCCGCTCTGTGATAGAGTTCAGTGCTGGGTCAGCCTTCTAGGTGGATACAGCCAGATGAGGAGAAGGGAGGAGCAAAAATGAAGGCACAAATCTGCATTGTTGTCAAAAACAATGCACAGCCGCTTCCCTGGAAAGCCATAGCTGGAACACAACCTCTTTTTGCAAAAATTTTGTCATTTTTTGTCATCTCAATACAGCCACTTTTTGTCTCTCCTCTGATTTTCCCAGGTCACGTTAGACCATGTTTGGAGGCTGAAGAGTGCTCAAGGAAAATATTGCCCACATTCATGGCTGTACCTTCAGATCCTACCATTACATCTATGCAAGTGACCACATTGCTAATGTAAAAATTCTCTCTCCATAATCATTTATTCTCAGCTGTTGCCACAGCAGCAATTTTTTTTTCATTAAGAGGTAGCCCTGTCATACTGGCTTGAAGCATGAGACGGTTTAATTGAATATCTGATTTCTGGCAGTGTCTCATCTTGGCTTCTTCCAAAGAAGTCTTAAGTATGCTCTGTAACACATGCTAGTGGGCAGCAATATATTGTGGAGGAAGATTTTATTTCGAAGATGACTAGAGCTCAACATGGTTTTGAGTAGATAGGATAAACAGTGTAATTGTGCATTTATTTTTTCTATGCAAGTGTCTCAACCTGACATTTCCAAAATTTAAATGCTCTAAGCAATGACCTTGAGGCAGCTAGGAAGAGTATATTTTTACAATTTTCTCAGCATCAACTGTCTTTTGGCTGGCACTTCTAAAAATGAACACTCATAGAAACCTAGAGGCAAATTGTTTAACAAATCAGAAAAATAGCTGAGCAACCTCCCCTCACCCTTGTAATGCCTCAGAATTGTTTTTATTTTTTTTGAGGTGAACTGGAATATTTTTAAGTCTCATCCTTCATCAAGACTTGGCTCCTGCTTGATTTTGTATTAAGGCAGAGAGTACTCAGTAAGACTTTCCTCACTGTCCGCTGTTTGTTCCTGCCCTAATTCTTGATTTCACAAACTCTGGCTTTCGTCTTCTGCTGAATTCTACAACACATTTTGTCTGATATACTAATAAAAATACATATATCTATCTATCTATCTCCCATCTTTGCATTATCCTTCTCATGAGGAAACCAAGACAAATACTATATTCAAAGCAGTGCTGATTTTCCAAGCAGTATTAGGTTTCTCCCCCTGTGACCAAGGGATTTGTTTGCTTTTTGCTCTAATACAACCACATGCTGTGTTTCCAACACTGACATACCTGTGTTCTTCCCCGGAGACTGCCACTAATTCCAGCACAGCCAGATGAGACAGCAGTGAATATTGTTCCTGACAGGGTTATTACTTTGTACTTAGAATGCTGAAACATTTAGAAAAATTATCCCAATTTCGGTGTTTATTCATATGGTACGACATTACTGTTCCAGAAGCAACACCACACTCTGCCATTAATCCTGTGTGACAGAGCTGCTCTGCTGTCCATGCTGATAGCATCTGTATGAAAGGAAGAACAGGAGATCAAACCACACATAAACTGACTCCAGGGCTGAAATTAAGAATAATCCTTCCAATGGAACAATAAAGGTTTGGAAAGAGTTGACATTTTTTATAATGCACTGCTGATAAAACAAAAATGCCACAAAAGCTTCTCAGTTCAAAAGTATATGGAGGAATGCTGAAAGCTGTAATATACTGCTCTTTTAGATCATCCATAAAGGATCCAGCTGCTGAGAGAGGAGGTTCTGGTGAAGAACCTAATTTTTCTGCTTAAACACTATTCCATTTAGAAAGTTCTGTCTCCAACTTACCCAGATGCTGTAGGCAACCAGAGCAGGGTGAAGAATAGATTTTCAGTTTGATGCTAGTTCTAAAAAAAAAAAAAAGAAAATTATGAAAAAAGTAGTTTGTGGAGGAAGCAAACATTTTTTTATTGTCTAAACATTGTGGCTTTGAGAATTTAAAACTTTCAAACTGAACCTGAATGATTTTGGTATAAAGTTGTGGCAAAGGAAAGGAATGGTCCAGCTGCTTTGAAGTTTGGGTGCTCATTTCTCCCCCCATTTTGTGCATATGAGCAATTTGACTAAGCTGACATTTCAGTCTCCAAAGTAACCTTTTATTCCCCCAGAGAACCTCTGGCCATCGAAATGTCATCTTTCTGTGTAGCAAGCAGATACAAAGAGAGAGGTGTCTCACTTGTGTCCCTTTAAGTTGCTCCAATACTCCTTAAAAGTGTGAGATGTGACACCCAAACCCCATCACTTCAGTTGAAGTGCAAGTGAAAGCAAAGTCACAATGACTGCTTTATACTGACAGTAATTTCTGACTACTGGTATCCACTTGGTGAGCTGATGTGAAAAACCATCATGCTCCAGGTCAGTTCAATATAAGGTTCTATAAAGATTAATTCATAAAAATCCTCCCTTCCTGGAATGAAGCTTCTTGTGAAGTCCTCAATGAAGAGAACTTACACCTAGACGGGCAGAACAATTCCTGCTGCAGACACCATCCCCACTCCATCTCATCCTCCTCCTTGCACAGCTCCCTGCACCCTAGGAGAGCAGGAGATGCAGGGCCAGGCTAGTGCAGCCACCCCTTTCCTTGAGGAATGGGAAAAACAGGAAAGTCTCTGACAGGGAGAGCTCCCTAAGACCCATCTAACTGTAGGAATAATGTACCCTCCTGGCTGGATGTGGGCAGACGTGAGGTAGGCATACAATTGCTCAGTGCACCCTAAATAAGCACCTCTGCTGTGCCTCACCAGTGACATCCACTGCAGCACCTGCCTCCAATCTAACAGGCCTGAAAGCAGCCAAGTGACTCTATTTAAAACTAAAGAGGAAAGTACAAAGCTTTGAAGTCAGAAGGCATATAATGAATTCAGCAAAACTTTATATTTCAAAGCCAGTTCTATTTGCAGAAGCCATCTGCCCAGAGAAAAGCTTGAACATGCACCTCTGACAGGAGTCAAAAGAGTTGAGGGAAACAGATCTCATTGAGGATGTTTCAGATCATCCATTCCCACAATATCTGAAATGTCACTTTGTAGCAGAGCAGCTTCCATCTTTATATCAATTACAACATTTACATCCAGCTCCTGCAGGGTTGCTGGCATTTGAAGAGACTGTCCAGTCCAGTAGCTCCCAGCAATTTCTAGATATGCCAGTAAGACATCACTGCTTGTCCCTCCTAATGCTAACTGTGAGCTCTCTGAAGCTTTACCTTAAGCTGCTGTCTTACTTATTCCCTTCAATGATCATTGACCTTCCTCTGTCCCTTTGCCAGCACTCAGCTTTTAAGCTGCAAATCCAGACATGGCTCCATCCAGAAGGACAAGGGGTAGTGTGATGTGCAGCCCTTTCTTTCATAGGACAGGAGCACAACCCTTGAGCCAGGTTGTCTTCACAGGCAAAAAATGCAAACCCACCCTTGGAAAGAACCAGCAACAGAGACAGCTTTTCCCAGCACCATCTTCCTAGAGCATCCATCAGCCAAATTGTTTTGCAGCATGCAAGGGCTTACATTTCTACTGCAGGCAAAAAACATCGTGTAAAGCTCGAAACAAGTCTGTTTAAGAATTCCCTCTGATATCCCTGGTCTTTCATATGACCCATAAGAGCCATTAAAATTCTGTCTGATAACTGGTTTCCCAAGAGCATGAGAGCCAGGTGAAACCATGCCAGCCTCAGACTCTACCAATATTTCTCCTGGCTTAAAACAGACACTAAGATAAGCCTGGAAGACATCTGTGAAAGCCAACCTATGTCTTAGACTTTGAAGATTATTCTCTTATTCACAAGGAAGCAGAGAAAACCAGAGGTTATTCCCTGGGAAAAGGTTGAAAACCTTCAATGGAAATTTGCATCAGCCAGCAGCTGGGGCAGCTGAAGGGAGGTTGGCCATGGTCACTGGCTGTAGCAGAACTTGGAACGGTGTGAATGCTGACTGTCCATAGGCAGCATCTCCCCAGATCTCTCCCCAGATGCACTGCTGGCATTTACAGACCTCGTAGGATCATTGCTGTCTTTGATAGTGAACAGAGACCCTAATAGAGGCAAAAGTTACCATGGAGAATGGGGAGGGTATAAGCCGGCACAGAGAGAGAGAGAGAGATAATATGACTGTGTAAGCCTTATTTGATTAGAAATCATCTTAAAAACAGTTTCCTCTTATTCCCAAAATCTTGACTTTCTTTTAATTCTAACTGGATACAGTCCATTGCAAATGTATACAGTTCCCAGTGCTGTAGTGTTTCAGCTCATCAGAATATTTAGCGTGTTTCTCTTTAAGACATTCCTGTCAAGTAGCTATTTCTTCACCCGTGGGTTTGGTTAAGACATTATCAGCCTTTGCTCATCTGCCCTCACATTTATGCCTGTGGGAAATCAGGTCCAGAGACCTGCTGCAGCGCGTCACAGAGCCCTTCTAGGAAAGGCTCTCTAGGATGTGGAGGAAGCAAAGTGCAATACGCATCCTTGATGGCCTTGAAACAGAAGCTTTTAGCCTCTGCAGCTTTGTCAGTCCAAGAGATTGATTGTTTTTCTGTGCCTGTAGCTGTGGATGAATGTGGGGGTAGAGATCCTCCACGCTGTGACAGCAATTCAGAGGGGTGCTTCAGAGCCCCTGTGCCACATAGGTACACACAACAGTCCATATTTATAACCAAGCAGTTGAAATTAGGTTGCAGGCACTGGCACACAACCCCACCTCTGATCTTACTGTGACTCCAGGAGAGGAGCAAACTCCACGCTTATGCACAGCTGCTCTGGCTTCAGCTGGGCTCCGTCTGCATCCAGCTCTTCTTGGGTCAGTGCCTGCACAGCAAGAGGAGCAACAAGTCTTCCACGTCAACTTTTTCCTAGTCTCAAAATAGCTGCTGTAAAAGAAAAAGCAGGCTCTTCACAAGCAGTGACAATTCTAATAATAATAATAAAAATAAAAACCCACAATAAACCCACTGATATTCACATAAAGAAATTCTAACTGCAACCTTCCATTAATACTGCCTGAATTAGCATAGCATCCCAACAGGATTGCAGACCCTATCTGAGTTATGTGGTGCCTTCTCCAGCTGGTGTCTGCCAGGACAAACCCACACAGGTACAATCACCTCTGAAATGCTGAGGCTCAGGTGCTTCTCACTGCCTCACAATCTCTATGTCCATCCTGCTGGAGGACCTCCCAGGAGCTGGTAGAAAACCTGCTGTGTTGCTGCTGATGCCTAGTGATAATTGCCCACAGAAGAGGCTGCTTAACATGGCATAATCCTCAGCCCTTTGTCTTATATTTTTGGACAGTAATTTCTTTCTTGTTGTTCTCAGTTTTTGGGGGGCTAATTTATTATCTGGACACCTTCACTCAGCAGGTTACCTGCTTCCCATTTTCAGGCCAGCTGTTGTCTTCAGAGGCACCGGACAGCCAGATGGACTGAGCGATGTACTCGTCTGTTGGACACTGTGCTGTCAGCACTGCTTTTGGTGAAGGGTAAGACAAGGATATGGCAAACACCAGTGGCTGGTTTTTTCCACCTTTTCTTTTTAAAATGGCAACCCCACACATGTTATGGGTTTATTCCAAACTGAGCATTTTTTATTTTTTTCTTCTCAGAAAAAACCTGTGGCAGAGCAAGCTGCTGCATAAATTGTCTTTGCTGGCAGTTAATGCATTGCTGGGTTTTAATGCATAGAGGTGGGCACTGGAAATAGGTGCCTTTTGGCCCCTGAAGTTCATATGGAAGGATGGGAGAGGGAACAGGAGCATAAAAACCTGAAACAATTTCTGAAGGTGGAAAACAGTGGCAAGACCTAGTTCAATAGTCTGATCCCAGACCATGGCTGTAGGGGCAGAGGACACCCTTTCCCAGGCCAAAGCTGCCTCACCATGGAGGCCAAAATGTTGGATTTGGAATCCAGAGTACTTGCTCTCAGAACTTTTTAAGCACATACGCCAAGGAGTCAAGCAAGTAAAATCACAGCTGGCAAATTGTGTTCCAGCAATATACAACTGAAGTGCTAATACGTACCAGCTATACCTACATGTCAGCTTTTTTGAAACTAAGGTAATTTCTTTGCTGTACCAAGAGGAGGAGAAGGTCAACAAAGACACATTTAGTCCAGGCTCTGCACTGATAAGAGGTCTAGTGCAAGCTGTTAGTTCTTTCCTGCTTCAGGAGGTCTGAAAAAGCAGGATCTGGACCCTTCTTCAGCATAACCTGACATTAAAATGGCATTCTTCTAAAAGTGCCTGCAATAAAACAGCATCTTCTTACTGAGAAGGTGTGCTCCCAGAAAGGATCAAGGTCACATCTGCTGAATTTAATGACAGAAAATGAGCTTGTGACATATTACTTGTGCAGAGTTAACTTGGCCAAGAGATAATTAATGGAAAATGTGTACTTGAGTCCCGTGTGCTGCTTTGAAAGTCTCAGGCTGTAATTGGTACCACTGGCTCTTGTAAAGTAAACTGTGCTTCTGATCCAGCTCAGAAATCAAAACATGGCATTAAAAAAAAAAAAAANAAAGAAAGCAAAGCATTTTACTTTAGGATCTGGCCTTCTGATAAAGTGTTTTTAAAATTCAGAGTGTTTTAAATGAGTTTCTGGCTTCCAGAGCTGTTACTCTCCTCAGTGTTGTGTTATATACTCTCTGAGTTCCCTGCCACGGCTCGTACTTTATGTAGCTGGTGACTCTTGATGACGCATTTTGATGCATTCAGCACAACCACACACTAGCATGAACCAGAGCTCACCATATTTCTGGCTGTGGAGCTCGAGTAAACATGGACCTGTGCCCAGACAGAGTTGGCAGTGGCAGGAAAACCAATACTGAAAATCTAATGAGAACTGGCAAAAAATCTGCTCTACTGAAAACATGGCACTGAAGCAAACCTGTCATCTTTCAGTGTACTAAGGGCTTTCAGGCAGCCTAGTTTTGGTGTCGGGAGCAGGCACTACTCTTCCCATTTCCCTGGCTCCTTCCCACTCTTCACAGTCACTCAGGAGCCATTTCCACAAATCTTACTTGTGCACATGGATCAGGCAGAGCTGATAAGGAAGGAGAGGAGGGTCTGATAGCCGAATGTCTCTGCTGCTGACTCCCTGTGTGGCCTCATCACATCATGGCTCAACTTCTCCCTATAAAACGACTAACAGCACTTCCCTACCTCCCGGGGGAATTGGGAGGATAAAAACAGCGACAGCCACAAAGCGCAAAGTTATTACAGCCATCCGTCCAGAGTGACTGTCAGCTTCAGCACGTAGGCTGCCCTCAGACATAGTGCCGAGAGCATTCCCAGCAGCTGCCCTGTTGGATGGAGCACGTGTCATGCTTCTCTGGTATAGGTGCCCCTAGGCTCAGAGGGCTGAACCTCATACTAACTATATTCTGCCTCAGAGAAAGAAAGTAAATGTCTTTCATCAGGTTTCTTATTTTCTTCCAGAAGGCAGCAAAGGAAACCTCTGCCACCTTGGACATGCTGGGGAAAACTGCTCATGGGATCACACCCTGCTCTGTGACAGCTTCCTCCCCCGATGGGAAGAAGCTGAGAAGCCATACTGAGAGCCGTACTGGAAGCCTCTGCTCCTCCCTCCTCCACAAAAGCAACAACTAGGTGTGGAAAGATGCTGTCAAACCCTACACCACATCAGTTCTTGCTACAAGTGTTCCCTCGCTTCTAACCACGCTGAAAGGAAGCACAGTGTAAACAGACTAGTAAGATCTATTCCAGACGCCTGCTGTGGTACATCAGGAGATTAACATATTAACTCTTAAAAGCCCTCTAATTTTAAGGAGAACTCTGTACTTAAACTAAAAGAAGTTTTGCAGAGATCAGCAGAGATCCTCTGATGCTAGGGAACCAGGGAAACCTGTTAATAGAGGACTCTGTGGATAATTGAGAAAATTATTCAATGCTACTTTTAAAGTACTTTGGATTACAATATTGCATGGGTTGGTAATACTTTGCTCTTAATCTTTTCAAGTATACATTTGCAATGGTTTGTTTATTGCTAGGTTTTACCTTGCAATCAGATAAACACAGGCTTTGCTCCAACTGGAGCTCCAAATAAGCAGAGTAAGCCAAGTCAGACACAGCAAGAAAGACCATGGACAAATACATGTACTTGATGCAGTAAGTTTGGCGGGGTTTTGGGGGGTGGTTTTGGGCATATTGTATTACGTACAATCTGTCATTAAAGTACTACTTGTTAAAAAAACAGGAGAAGAAACAAACAGCTCAAAATTGTACAAGGACCTGAGGCGGATACCAAGAGAGTCCATGGGGCAGGGAGAGGCAGAAGCAAGTACACGATAGAGGTCAGCACAGTAGATAGGAGGGATAAACCATCCGAAATATCCAGGACTGGCACTATGCCCAATATATGCATCCCGGAGCCTGGCAGGCTTCCCCTAAAAACAAGTTTCACAAGCGATGCTACATCAGTTGGACCGTCCTGCCACCGGCACTGATTAAGGAGAGCAGCCTGCCTGTGACCAGCTGCATCTTCTAGGCAAAGGGGAGGAAGAGGCACGTGTTACACCTTTTACACCACAACTGATTTGTTTCCTGTCTTCCACCATGCCGTGAGCATACTCTGACTGAGCCCTGCAGAAATCAGCAGTGACAATAAATGCGCTTTCACAGCCAGCTGCTCCCATGCCCCCTTCACTTGGCCAAACAGACGACATATACTTCTTTTAATTAGCAAGGAGTAGTCACAAACAAATGCCATGAAAATCTGGCCCTGAAACAGTGCTCAGAGCAAAAATTATTCCCAGAGCAATTGGATGTTTGGGCGTGTTTCCCACTTTTTCATCTAGACATACTAAGCAGCAAGAAAGCTGGTAGAGCCAGAGAGCTGGGAACATCCCCGGTGGAGCAAAGATCTGGCTGCTGGGGGCATCTGCAGCGGTTGCTCTGAAGGAGCTTCTCCATGCTTCTGGGCAGGCAGTGCTGGAGAAAAAAGGGACACATCTAGGGCAGGTTAGGCTGTTAGGGAGCCACAGCAAGAGTGGCATGACATGGCTTGCAGACACCGGTGTCCCAGCCCGCCCCAGAAACCCTGTTCTCGGCCTAGTGCGCATCTGTCCTCATTCCTGAGCAGCACCACATAAAGTGTCCACGTGGGATACCACCTCAATTTAAAAACACAATACCCAAACCAGTCAACAATTCAGAAAATCAGAGCTCCTGCTTTTTCTCAAGACAGATTTCTTTTGAAGCCAGCTATTCATATTTCCTCCCTAGTCTTGTCAACAATGGTGCAGGCACAAGCTGTTTGTTTAAAGTAGTCTGTTGCCCCAGTTTTCTCCTGTCCCTTTCACATTTATATCACGAGGACAATGCATATTCCATTTCACATAAGCCCAGAAGTACGTGAATGATTATGTATGACCAGCTACATATATAATTGTCTTAGATGTAGGCCTATAAATGATTCATTAAGATCTGTATCAGCTGGTTATTTAATGTGTCCTGCTAATTAAAACTTTGTGATAAAGACAACTACAGCTCTCTGTAATTATGCCTCTGGACAATGTGATGCACTTTCAACTAGTGTTTGAAATCCTGGGTGTAAGTTGACACCAAGAGTAGGGTAGAAAAATATAGGTTAACTGCTGCTCTTAACTGCCCTTCGTTACTATGATTATTGTAGAATTTCATTGTACAACTCCCTGAGACTCTTCTGCACAGTGCACATTACAGTCACCGTTAGGTGACAATGCTGTACACTGCATTATCCTTTTGTATACCTGAGAAGCTTGTGGGGGAAAAAAAAAAAGCAAAAAAAGGACTATTTCAGCTAGAAGGAATGTGTCTGGCTTGGCTCATCTGGAAGGGAAAGGAGTGGACCAAAGAAATGCTTGAGGAAATGCAGTGTGTTTTACCATACATGATCAAATTTGGCATTTCTTGCTCAAGCCAGAGATCCTGCTAGGCTCAGCGTAAGCTTCTCCTGAGTAAGGTCTACAGATCTGTGGTCACCATATGCTGGATACGGCTTCCACAAAGAAGAAACACAGCGACTCAGAAAGCACATTAGGCCCTCTTTTGTTGGTCAAAAAAGAAGCTTCACTAAGTTTGTGTCAGCATAACTAAACAGGTCTAACTCAGTTTGTCTACAGTCTTGTTCTCTCAAAATATGTTTGGTGTTGAAGAGAATACGTCTGTGTATGAAACAGCTAAGGCCATTAAAATATTTTTGGGGGATGGCTATCAATGTAATAAAACATCAGTAAAAAGTGATAAATGCTAAGTAAAAGAAGCTTTTCCTAAGCAGCTTATGCTAAGAATATAAGTCTTGCCCCACTGCCAAAAGACTACATTAAGTGTCATCCTTCTAATCTCATTGGCAGCCTGATATCACCACTAGGATAAATGTTAAGATCAGGCACCTCAGTGGCTCTTCCACTGCAAATTCTGCTTGGTTAGACACAATGGGAGATGACTGCCCTCATGTCAACACTTGTCATCCTCTGTGAGGATGCTCAGCTGGCTCCTGTCATCGTCAGTCCAGGGCATGTTTCACCCAGGGGAATGACTCAGGTATAACATGTTGGCTCTTGTTAGCCATAGAACATTGCCTAAACCCTAAAGTCTGCATCCCACGGAAGCAATGCACTAATCTAATGTCTGGTTAGTTTCTATCAACACTAATTTGTGAAGACAAAACAAAAACTATAGAAGATGTATCTATCAAATGCATTTTGGTCCCCAAAGGTGACCTGATATAGTCCATACCACTGTGGCCAGTACCATTAACTCACAAGTGAAGAAGAAGCAAGAAGTAATCTCCATGCTGATTCTACATGCTTTCTTCTCCCTGCTGTCTTTTTTCAGCTTCTCATATCCAGCTTCATTCACGTGGTACCACATCCTCAAAAGCTACTGAAGGAAAGAGCTAGAATGCAATAGGTAAAGAAAGTCTTTAAATATAACTTTGCTTTGGTTAACAAGGTTTTTACTGACTGACCTTGTGCCTATAATAGCATTGGAGTAGTATCTAAAAACCTTGACCATATTGTATAAAAAAACCTAGTGAAGCCCAGTTTCCTACAGACCTGTGGTCTCAGATCACCTTACAGGGCCTTCTTTGCTTACTTTTTTGTTACTCTCACAATACAATGGATGCAATTAGTTCTCAATCACTGTTGTCTCTTATTGTCTTTGCCATGTGTTGATGTCTAAGTTTCAATTTCAGCCCTTCAGTCATTTCTGATTACATTGCTGATAGCAGCCTCTGGTGATTACTCAGGGGAGCACTCACAGTGTAGCCTTCTACACTATGGGACCATTTCACAGGGGTTCTCTCTCCAGTGATCTTCTTTAATTAAGATGGTAAGAACTTAACTAAGGTTGAGACTGCCACCGATAGTTTATCGAAACTGATTCAGACTGGTCAGTCTCAAATAAAGAGGTGCAGACCAAGTGAGTGTTTAAGTCTCAAATTTCCCATAAGACAAAAAAGTTTACAACAGGATAACTCCGTGTGTGCCAGCTCCAGCCTGTGATGGCTATAACAATGTCAGCACATTGTTATAGCTTGTAGAGAAAAACTCTAGGCTTAAAAAGGAGGGAGATGAAGCTGAAGCTGTTCAAGAATTCCTCAGCAAGCACCAGCCTTGCTCCTCTCTTTGAAAGATGTCTCAGACAACTTTGTTCTTCCTTAGGAGCATCTTGCAGTGGCCCCACTGACCAGCAGTATCCCCAGCAAGGGAAACAGGGTAGCGGACAACACTCAAAGGGTTCACTTGTACACAACTCATCTCTGTTTTCCCAAGCTATTTGTATGGCCACCTCAGCAAACCACCGAGGACAGACAAGAAGCAGCTTCTATGGGGTGATAAAATCCAGTTGAGTTCACCTTGACCTGAAACTGTAAGGCCAGACAGCAACTCTAAGTACAGTGTGTCCCTGTCAACGCTCACACTTAAGCAACATTGTAGAGCAGTAGGTGCCAGTGAGTGAAGGGCAGGCACAGACCAGGCTCAGGCTTAGCTGCGGTCACAGGTCCGTGGCTGTGGCAGTGCACAGATGGAGTACAAACAGGGTGTGCTGGCACCTGGAACAGCTGCAGCAGGAACACCTAGAACCTGAAAGGAGAGGGAGGAGGAGAGTCTGCCTGCTACCCAACAAAGGCCACTCACTAAGATGGAGACATGTGCAGCCCTGAGAGGGAAGAAGGGAGACTCTAACGCCGCTTAGTGAGCCCTCGGCTCAGCGAGCAATGCACGGCTGCAAACAGCCTTGGGGCAGCTCAAGACTTGCTGTGCTTTCCTCCTTGCATATTCTCTGGGTGCAGCAGCACTGCTGGAAAAGGCTCAAATTCCCATTGAAAAACCATTCCACTGAATAGCAGAGGCACTCAAACAGGGAAAATGCTGTTTCTCACTTGTGCTGCAGCATTTACCTGTGGCCTTTGGGTGACATCATCCTGGCATTCTCCTCCAAAAGCAGGTGGTTACAGACATTGATGATGGTAGGAAATGAGTTATCATCTCCCCTGAAAAGGTATGGAAAGAGAACAGGATTAGATGTTTTACCCCAAGGGCCATGAGAAGAAATGGGGTCTAATCCAGAATTAGAGGGAGGGTGCTCTAACAATAGGCTACAAGCTCTAGGTCTGCATGCTGCCTAGCACAATGTGGCCACAATCCTGCTGAGGCCTCCAGGCAGCACTGCATTATTCATCATCATAATAATGAGTTTCTAATCCCAATCAAGTGCCCAACCCAGCGGGCACCGCCTGACTCACAGAAAGGATTAGCTGACAGATGTAAACAATAGTTGTGGGAGTCGCTGTGTCCATTATGCAATCCTTTTATGCTGAGTATACAGAAAGAGCTGAGACAATTAGGAGCTTTTGCTGAGAACATAAGTAACTGAGATTTTCAAATATATGTAATGGGTAGCCTCATTCTTCAGCCCTAGGGATAACCCACTGATACCAGTGCACCCCATTCCTACCTCTTGAATCAACCAGATTAACAAGGACAGGGACTCCTGTTCATACCATGAGACAATAAAAACAAGCTACTTACAACATGATCCTCTGAAGCATCCAGATCATGCCTGCCTCTTCCTATGAGTAGGTCCTACTTTCTTTCATCACAGAAGCACCTCTGTCACAAGTTGGAACGTGTGGAAGAAACAGGGGGTGCTTGGGAAAATGAACAGAAATTAGAGAAATTAACATTTCTTTATGAGAATGAAAAAATTGGAGATCGAATAGATGTTTTGCTATAAAAATGTGTGCTACTAGTCTAGAATTTAATTCCAGGAATAGATGAGAGCTGGCATCTAGGAGACAGTCAGAATTGCTTGAGTTACTGTAACTCAAGAAGAACTCATCTGTGGACAGACAGCTCTATTGCAGACCACACTCAGAGACCACACCATGCAGTTTCACCGAGCTTGGGCTTCATCATTCACCTCACATGGGAGCTGCTTAAACCCTCCCCGCAATTCAAGTTAGAGGGGAGGTGTATTAAAAAGGAGTCAGTTAGGGATAGTCTTCAGGTCTCACTTTTAGATAATGATGAAGGAAAGAAAAAAAAAAGGTTTTTATTAATTTCTCTCAGTATTCAGCTTTTGTAATTTATGATGTTTTCATGTAATTTGTTTCTAATTTTGCCACCTTTTCTGTAAGAAAAACAAGATATACAATAATAAATGAGACCTAACACTTACTATTCCAGATTTTTTGGTTGAGGAGACAAAACAAACACAGAATCAAGGGTTACTGCTAACCTTGTCTGCAGGCATAAAGAAAATCAAGGGGAATTATGTGTGCTAATTTTGTTATCTTTCTAAGGTTTGTGATCTCAAAAATCCTCAGGGTTTTTTTTACATGCTCCCTCTCTGTCAGCTCCAAATAAGAAAAAACATGCACCATGTGCATTCCTCAGATGAACAGCAATTAACAGTGAAACAATTACGATAAATGATGAACAATAATAAAACAATGAAAGGAGCAGTAGTTCCTGGCTCTCCACTTGCCTTTTATGCACCATCACAGCTTACTCTTTTTTTTTGACCAAGCAGGACACATACTCCAGCACAACTGAGGGCAGAGCACTTGTACTTTGGACTTCAGCAGCAGCAGGACAGTGGCAAAGCAGAGCTAAGTGAAAGGATTTCAGTATGATCTGGGGCCTGTCAAAGAGCCCTTTAAGCTTTGCATGCCAGATGATGCTGGAGCCGACAGCAGCAATGAGCACTTTGTTGGTCACATAGTTGTAGTCATGCCTGTCCGATGTGTGTGGAGGCTACTGTCCTGCACCAGCATCCTCATCGGCCTCTGATCCATGGGGCAGCCCATGAACAACAGAGTTGATATCAAACTCAAACATGCACTGCCAAGGCGATAGGGGGAGGGGATGACAGCAGTGCTCAATGTGGGAAAAGTCCCCCAGCACCCCTCAGAATGGACCAGTGTAACTGTAGCTAATGGAATTAGGTGTTGAACTAATGTAAATATCTCTTACTATTACAACATGCTGAAGTTAATATTGCTTTGGGAGGAATGATTCAATACACTCTTCTCTTTGTGCTCCAATTTTCACTTTTCTCACATGCTCACCGGCTCACAAGACAAGCTTTACATAGCTGTCAAGTTTTGGTAGGTTTCAAACCACAGATTTTTGTGAGAGAGGTATATAACAAGCCAGGGACTACTATTTAAAACAAGAGTACTTTTGCAGAACAGAAAAAAACAGCTAGAGAAACGTGGGCTTGAGTAGCTGTTGCTGGATTCAGCTGTTGGCCCCACTTGACCCAAGTCAAAGGTCACTCTCAGCAAGTCCAGTACAAAGCCTCACATTGGCTTCGAACAAAGCTCAAGTACACAGAGGTTGTTAAGAACACCAAAAGAAAGGACTGGGGTTGCTCATAAAGATCTGTAACTAATGTGCCTAAAATAAGAGTAATCAAATGTGCTGTATCTATCAGACCTGCAGACCATTTTCATATATGTAACAGCAAGAGAATAATAAAGGAATTTTGTCATTAACTGTGAGGTTTAGAAAATATTTCCTTTGTTTCATACTAGGCCTGACAATGATTTAGTCACACATGAAAGCAGAGAGGTTGCTCCTTACATGTAGTGCTGCCCCAACACAATGGGGACTTTGACCGTACTTCTGTACACTAGAGCATCCTGCAATTCATTCATTTTCCAGAGACTGAAGTTGAAGGCTGTAGCTGACTGTGCAGCTTATTATTCCCTTTGCCCTTTTACTTTTCCCTGTATCTTATTTCCAGGTAAGCAATAATGTAGATTATTTTTGCCATTGCTAGAGTTATCTTTGTAATGCAGAAAAATGAGATCCATCCATATCTGTTTGGTAAAGCAGCAGAAGCCTTTAGAAACAAAGCAGGGCCCAGTGGTGGGAAAAGCTGAATATTCAGCTCTGATCACAAGGCTGCAGAAAGTCAAAGAATGTGAAACAAGACTCCAGAAAACGGTCCTTGAGCAATGCACAAGAACAAGACAAATGCCAAGGTTTTGCCAATTCACCACATGAGGAAATTCCTTCCTATCCCAAATGTAGTCAGAGCTTCAGCAGCATGTCTGGGAACAAATATTGTTAGGGCTGATCCAGCTTGTTTTTATCCAGGCATGACACTGGCACTCAAAAGATGATGTTGGGTTTTGATCTCGCCTTTTAACAATTACACAAGGAATCTCCCACGGCAAAAAATTCCAAATAGCAATTAACCTTCTAGGGCAAAAGCCAGACTTTCCACGTGTTTGATCTAAATTCAGTTATTTTTTAATTTCCAGGAGTGGCTTTTTTTCTTCCTGTCACTGCTTAGTTCACATATATTCCTGTGTCGGTCCTGAAGATCTCCTGAAGACATGTCAAATCCTAAATAGAGATCTGAGGTTCAGCAGGGGTGAATGCATTTAAGCTGTGAAAACATGTTTCTGTAAGTGGCAGCACAGCTATGCAGAAACCTTGAATATGAAGTAATTTCACATACAAGGAATGTCTTGCGGCTCTCAATGGAGTCAGGTTGCTCTTTTATTTTCCATTCTTGGGGTGGTAGTGGCTGCTCCCTGGCAGGGAGAGCAGCGTGGGGCTGTTACCAGATGGGCCTCCTGGGGAGTCACTAAGCACATTGGCTTTCAAAGAGTGCAGCTGGAGTTGAGGATATTCAGCACTACAAAGGATCTGGCCTTTCAAATGCTGTTCAGTGTTGCAGGCCAAAATAATAAAAAAATCAGGGGGTATCTTGTTTACATGTTGATGTTTCCCATGTCCAGGCACTTTATGATACTTACAATGGTCATATAAACTGCTCCTAATCTGATTTGGCAAGCCGGTCCCATGATTCCTGCTTCTGATTAAAAGTGTTTCCACCCTTTCTGAGTGAAGGCTTAACTCTAGTTAAGCCCTTGCACTGAAGTGATGAACAGCAGACACAAGAGATCATTTCTAGATTCCAAATCTGGTTGTTTAGTGGTACTTGGCACAGATGAACTTTGCTGGCAGCAGCCATCTACTGCCTACCTCTCTGGATCCACCTCAGAAGACAGATAAAAATTTTCTGGAAGCACTGGTTGTCCCAAGAGTGTGGGAGCAGCAAGCTGGGCCAGAAATTCAGTTTCCATTGTCATGAGGTGAAAAACTGGGCTCAGTTCTACTAAAATAAGCAAAACCAAAATAAGCAGCGTTCTTCAGTCTTCTTGCAGTTCATCACAGAGCCTCGCAGCGTTGCTCTGTGTAACAAAACTTCTCCCAAACCAAAGTTGCACTAAGGTATAGCTGAAGGGAGACAGTTCAAAATAGCATTTTGAGGTAAAAAGCTACAGACACTGCAATAATCCAAAATCCAAGTATTAGATGTTCAGCATGAAAAATGCAGAGAAATAGCACAAGCCTGGCTGAGCACTGAAATAAATAGTTACTGCAGTCAAACTATCTTGCCTCTGTTTTAAGGTGGTTCAATATCATGACTGTGAAACTAATCTAAAACTGTGGGCAGGTAAGTGTGATCAGAGTTATAGTCTGATTTTTTTACAAAAATTTAAGGTTTAAAGATGTAAAAATAAATAAATGCAGACCCCGAACATTAGCTGGCAGGAAAAAGCAACATTACCCTACAATATATTTATAACATGCTTTGACAAGGCTCTTCCTTCTTCCCTTGTTCTATTGCCTGAGCTAGTGTATAAATATTTATCTAATTAAAAAATAAAATATCCTGGTGTAAGGTGGGGAAAAATTGGATTCTGATTAAGTCCTTAGGAGATCACAAAAAGGGAATGGGTGAAAGAACAAGCCTGCTTTCCTATGTGTTTTATTCTATTCTTGATCTCAAATATAAGTTCAGAAATACATAAGTATCTGATCCCTCATCATATTAGCTATCTAAACAACAGGATGGATGAAAAGGAGAGAGCAGGATTGAGCCTCTGCCTCTTACTTGAGGTGCAACTCCCCTCTATGGAGTTATCTGGAAGCTGTTAGCAAAGAGATGTCCATGGAAAAACACATCCCCTGGGGATGGCACTAGTGCCATGGCCAGCAGTAGTGTGGAGAGAGGAAGGAGAAGGAAATATCACTACCTGAATTGCAAGAGTGCAAGTAATTGCAAGTGTTGCCTCTCAAGTTCTCAAGTGCACCCTGCACCAGTAGCTCATTAAAACCAGACATGCTGAAAGAACCACAGCTCCCTTGCTCTTTTTGCTGCTCTTCCTTTTTGCCAAACTCTCACGTGTGCCAAGCTGCTGCACGCGTTGATGCCTTCGCTCATCATCAAACCTGCAGGAGATGGGAGCAAGAGGGAACTCGATGCTAAAAAAAGCTGACCACAGCTGTACCAACATGATCAACACTGGTGATGCGGAATCTGCATGTTGCATACCCACTTAGCCTTCTACGAGGCCTCTGTGTCACATTCAGGACATTGTCCTATTTCAGCTTAACTTTGTTTTCATTGTGCAGAGTGGTGGATTTTAAGATCTGAGAATACTGCAAATAGCACCCAGCATCTTTCTGCATCCCTGGAGTTCAGACACAGGAGAAACCCTTTCCAAGCTATGGATTCTTCCAATCTTTTTTCACTCTTCAGAGAGGAATACATTCAGAGCTGAACGTTTTATTATATGCTAAAACAAAAAGTACATTCAATTATATTTACTTAATCTGTGCTCAAGGATTCATTAACTCTGTCTTACTCCCATGCTGTCCTTAGGAGCCAGCCTGCCTTGTTCCTTCCAAGGCTATGAGCAGCACTCAGGTCCTGTATGTAATTCTGGTCTCTTGCACATGTTTCCTGCCTGGCATCATTGGATCCAGGAGCTTCAGCCTCCCCAAGGTGCAGAGTCCTTAGATGTTCATTTTCAATTTTGCTATCCAGGAAACAACCAGGGAGAATTGCAAGGACTTTTAAAAGCCTCTTCCTAAACAAAACCAAGTTGTTTATAAATTACAACAAGGAGGTGTGCAATTATGGAAAAGCAGAACACTGAGCACACCTGCCTCCCACCAGGTACCCATGCTGCCATCCCTGATATTTGCAGGAAACCCAGGGACTCCAAGTCTCCTGCTTCTGCCTCCTCCCCAGAGAGTGCCTGTTCCTTGATGCAAGGCATTTCTCTTTAAAACAGTCAGCCTGTGGCAATTCTGCCCATTCCCTCTGTACTAGGATTTTCCGTGTGCCAGTCCTCGTGTGGAAACACTGATAGAGCTATTTTGAGTCAATGACTACCCGTTGCTGCCAGGGATTTTGCCAAGGTGGGGCGTGCCTTGATGGGGTGGAGTGTGCCTTGATGTGCCTTGCTTCAGTGTGTAAGACTGAGCTGGTTTCCTGGTGCCAAAACCCTCACAGTATTCACCAGAACAGAAATTAATTCATAGGCTGCCACTGATGCTCTCAAAACCCTCACTGTGTTTCCAACTTAGGTAATGGAAAATGGAGAAGTTCTCAGAATCTGCCTTTCCTATGCAGGGTAGGCAGTGTACAAATTGTACCTTACTGGTTTGGGATTTAAAACCCTTATTGTTCTCAGCTGAAACCACACCAGTTTTCTACGTGTACTGTGTGAGAGCAGCTCTTGATCAAAGATGCATTCCCAGTAAATCCCCCCCGTACTTGCTGTGGATACCCAGGGTGGGATGAATCCTCAGAGTGTGTGCATTGTAAATACAAAACAGTGGAAGAATCCCCATGAAGGAAAAGTTAGTGCTCTGTTTATATTTAGGGCTAGTATTTCATGTAAGCTGTGATGTTACAAAGTCAAGTATGTGTAGTTTTATAAAGACATTTCTCCTTGCCGCTTTTGTACATAGCTTGACAGAAGCAAGAGAAATTCTCTGACAGATGCTGGTGAAATGAGCTATCTGGTTACAGAGCTGAAATATTTGGAAAGGACACAAGTGAGAACAGAATTTATTGCCTTTGTGAGAAGGGGATTTAATTTCTAAACTATCCACACGTGGCAATGAACAACCTTGTCTCTGCCCTCTGGTGACAGCCTGCAGGCACCATGCAATTATGACTAAAGCCTTTTATTGTTTTTGTCCCAGATTAGATTAAGTTGGTATTTAAAGATACAATTTTCTAATTGTGTTGTCACGCCAGAACAGAGACGTGGTTGTCTGTGCACTTTTACTGAGGAACAAAAAAGAAATCTGAGTGCTTTGAGGTAAACGTGGCTAGCAGGACTGCTAACTTCCAGGAAGAGCAGGAGAAGTAATTACAATTCTTCTAGATTATTATTAATTCTTAGTGCTCAGTTTAACTGGGAAAACAATTTGAATGAGTTCACACAGCCGCTAAGGACAAGGCAGGGAAGAGAATGCCACTGCTGTGTGCTTCTAGTGCTGCTTACAGCAGAGATCCTCTCCCTTCCTGGCTACAGCAAGGTCAGCATCCCTGCTCCCAAAATCATGCCACCTTTGTGGTAGAAATAAATCATAATGACTTACACTAATCTGGCGAAAAATCATACTGCTTATTAGCTGTATTCCAGTATTACAAAGCCAATGGGTCTGAGTGTGAGACAGACCTAAGAAATGCTGTCAGAGCAAGGAAAAGATGAGAAGGAGCTATGCATGAGTACTGCCTGGTATCTTAACATTCCCAGTTTTAAGAAAAAGGACCAAAGGTGACAAGAAACAGCTAATTGTCCAAACAATTTCAGAGATAAGGATATGAAGGAAAGAAGAGACAGATCAGTAAGGAGGTTGAGATGACAAGACAAGGAGCACCAGCTTGAAACTGAAAGTGCAAAGGACACATTTTCATGAGTCCTGTTTAAATCCCTCTTCCTATTCCAAAAAGCAGTAAATGGCTCGGGGATTTCTCTAGCATACCATGTGCCAAGTAAGGCCCAAGAGACTCTGAATTCTGTCTTACAGCACTTTTACTGTGGGGATTTTGTACAGGAGGAAGACTTATGATTTGTTTCACGAGTTGTGGACAATGAGCTCCCTGATTTTTTTCCTGTGTGGATACCGAAAGTTGCCCAAGAATTTAAAGTAACACCTTTGTGCTGTGAAAGCACATGGAAGAATGGCAGTCATGTTTCAGTATGTCATTTATCAAAGTGAATGAGTGCTCTGCCAGCAGTCACAATGGTGCCATGTAACAGAGCCAGCTCATGCTCATTCAGCAGAGACCAGAGCAGCCATAGGCTTGCCTCATTTGGAACCAGAGGCACCAAAGAGCCTTATATCGAAACAGCTTTGGACAACATGACAGGCTTGCTGTGGCTTGCATGGGCTGCTGCTTTCAATCTTTTGGGATTGACTGTGATGCTTCCTACACCCATTACTTTCACCCACCAAATTGCGCCAAAAGGACATTATGGCAAGGTATCAAATCTAGTGCATCATGGGCAGCACCTACACAACCGACTGGACTCACTGCCTGCTCACCCAGCCTGTGCAGCCACACAGCAATGTTGCTGGCTGGACAACATCACGCTCAGGGGTTAATTTCAGCTGTAGTGGCAGCAAAGCAGTACTCCAAATGTGGAGCTGGCCTGGATGGATACCAGTGCCTTCTGCAGCACAACCCCTCCAGTGCCTGATTATTTCTAATTATAATGCCTGGCAGATGTGCAGGGTTTTGGCAGAGTTTGGCACAGTGTTTTATGTTGCTTCAGATTGACTGAGGGAAGCAAGTGCCACCAGCTGAGCAGCTCCTGAGGCGTGTCCGTCAGCAAAAGCAATGCTCTCCAGTTAGCAAGTCAGCCTCTTCTGCCTGAGCACCAAAGCTCTGCACAAAGAGCAACTTTCTACCAGCAAGAGGCTGAGCAAGAGCTCCTGTGCCTGCCACCACAGGCTGAGCCACAGCGAGATGGGGGCTCTGCGGGAGGGCAGCTCTAGCAGAGATGTTGGGCTGGGACCAAGGAAATCCCTGCTCTTGTCCCTGCCTCCGCTACCCAGGCTCATCAGCACCTGGGGGCACTTCCTTACCCCCACCACCCTTCACCTTATGTGTCTATGGGAGAAGATCCTCCCATAGCTGTCTGATAGTGCTTCCAAGGAAACCCAATTTCAAATGGAGCGCCTATGTGTTGTTACACAGCCTATTATGAATAATCCCAACTTAAAGTGATGCAGAAAAAAACGCTAACACCCAAGTCCTGTCCTGCAGCCTATAGTCTAGGTAGACCTGAGTGACCTGCATTTGCAGGAGCAGGAAGTGCTTAATTGTTTTTAAAATATAAAGAACAAACATTTTCAATGTCATGTTTCAATCTCTGATTTGAGAACTGGGTTTGTGCCATTTTTAAATAGAAAACACTTGAGTTGTTCATGAGATGCTGAGAGTCGTATAACATGAAGAAAATCTATCAAGTCCCCGTAGAAATTGGGATAAGTGTGGCTCTACAGCTTTTTTTAAAAGGCACTTGAGAACAAGACTTCGTAACAAGCATTGCTGAAGATCTGCAACTGTCACAAAAGGGAGTTGAAATTCATGTACTATCTTAGAAGTGTCTCTCTGACACATTTGAGGAATAAAGTCAAAACAGCCCCTTCAGGGTAATCTCTGAAAGATCGAACTGGAGAGATGTGTTTCATATACAGGCAGAACATTCAGCTTCTCTCCCCTTCCTGGGCTCTGGAAACACTTTCTTTAGACCTGTCTGGGATTTTCCTTCTACTTCTTCAGCTTTTATCTGATGAGCTTCTGCTCACGTACGGTCCTATTCACATGGTTGGCCACCCTGAGTTCTAACTGGGCCTCTAATTATTTTTTAACAATCTAGCAAAAGATCTGAGAGAAAAAAAAAGTGACTTATGAATAAGAACATCCAGAGACTTAACACACTTAAGAATACTAATTTCATGGCTCTAATGGATTTGTCCTAATAATCACAAACATCCTAGTAATGATAGCACTTCCTCCTTCTCTCTCACCCTCATTTAAAAAGCAGTGAAATTATTAGAGCCTGTGCTTCCGCAGATTTACATTTTCTGTTCTCCAACAATCCTCACCATCCCAGCGATAATCAGCTCCCACCCTCTGCTTCCACTGAGATATGGATGGGCAAGATGCTGGATCAGCACCAGGTAGACTGAGCTATGAGCATGGACCTCCTTAGTGGATCCCTGGCTGGGCCCAACTTCTTCATTTAATGAGCCTCTTCATAGATCTGCTGAGAACATATAATTAACTTTGAGACTCCTAAACTTCTCTCTGATGGATTTGGCCAGTGGGATCAAAATTTAATGGTAGTGACAAGCAGCTAAGCATCACTATCCTGACACTGGGGGCTGGAAAAGGTGTCCATTCCATGAGTGAGGGGCAAACTCCTCCACTCCTCCATGGTGCCCACATCCCTTCATCTCCTTCTACCACCCCTCCTCACTCAGTGGGTTACACTGCTACTGAAACAACTGTTTCTGGGAGGCAAGGAGGACTCGGGGCAAGCTGTGAGCAGGGTGGCAGTGGGAATCTTCCTTGAGGTGCTATTCCCACTCAGTGTGCCCTTCCCTCTCATGCTCCCTGCAAGTCTCACAGCCCATTTTTGAGTCTCCTGACTTAATTGGGTGTGCTCCAGGTGGCAGACACCTGCACAAACGCCTACTAATTACTCTGCACAAATAAATGCTTCATCCAGAGAAAATAAAGGAGCAAGGAATTAACTCATCATCCTTCCCAGCTATATTAAAAGAGTATTTTACAAACACAGTATCCCTGGCAATGCCCCCAAGCTTGAGGAGAGACACCCAATAAAGTTACGTGTGTATGACCTGGAGGCTACACAGCTGCTGACAGGAAGCAGCAGGCAGCATCTTGTGATGCTCCAAGCTTTTTAAGTGGAAAGCTGTCCTGCTCAGCTTCAGTTAGAGGACCTTCTTCCATGGGAAGAAAATCTCCCTCTTATCCAGAGTGAGAAGGGTCTATGAGAAACTGGCCTTGGAGGCAACCCTCCAGGATGACCTCCATGCTCCCTAGGTTGTCTGATTGATACCCCTGCACCTCAATATTTAAGAGACACCCCCTAGGGTTGTTAATGGTTTACTTTACTCTTGAAAAAGCAAACCCAACTGCTCCTGCTACAGCACAAAGATTCCAGCATTTGAAAAGCAATTCAGGAGAGAGCCCACCCCATAAGGCTGAGTGGCTCCAGCACCAAACTGCTTTGTCTCTCCTGGGGGAATGTGGCCTCTTTCCCTGCCTTTTTCTCTAGCCACTGAGCTTCTAAATGTCATACAGACAGATATAAATATAATAAGTCATCTGAAGAACTATAGAGAAAGAGGCTTTTGGAGGAAGAAGAACAGTACAGGAGAAATGTGATACAATAAATCAAGTTTTGCAATATGAAAATTCTCAGATTTTTTGGCAGATAAAGAAATAAAACTTTGCTGTCTGAGAGGGAAAAAGAAAGGCATAGTTTTAGACGTTGCCAATCCCTGCCCAGGATGAGGTTAGGCACATCAAAATTCTTGAGGTATTTGGGAGAGCAAGCAACAGCCTTACCTGGGTACAGGTTTGGAGGGTGAAATCATAGTCTGCATAATACAGGTCAGGGCTGAGTGCTCTCACCACTGGTCACTCAAGCAAATGGTTACCAAAACAGGCAAATGTCTGCAAAGCATTTCAGTGAATCGACATCTTACAGCAATACAGGTTGCAGAGGGCAGATGAATTCTAGGCTCGCTAGTGGACACGGTTCCCTCACCTCACAGTCTGCAAAGGGTTCCCAAGAGCCTCCCCCTGCCCAGTCTCAGATATAGAGCCCAGAAACTGCTGCACAAGCTGCTGCATCTGCCAGCTGCCTCTGCCAGCTGCGCTCGACAAGCTGGTCCAGGCACCTTGGGCTCACTCCTAAGACCTGCAAAGGGGCGAGACCAAGACTGCAGCCCCGTTAATGAGAGCTTCAGTCACCCAGGGGTGCTCAGATGTCCGAGAGGCACCTGGACACACGCTTATTTCTGCACAAATTGCTTGAATGCCAAACCTTGCTGTTTTCTCCCCACAACAAGCAAAGAAAATTTGAAGTGGTCACATCAGCTACAGGGAAGGATGGGAAAAAAAACCTTAGACGGCAACACCAGCCTTGCTGAACAAAATCTCCGAGATAGTCACCTGCCTGGGAAGGGCATGTGCTGCATGTGTCACATGTCAGAAACCTGGTTTTGCCAAAGAACGAGGACAATGATTCTGGCATAAGCTCAGGCATTTCTCCTTTCCAAGGGCACCTGCTTGGGAAGCAGGGCCTGATTGGTAACATGAGAGAGAGAAAACAGGAACAAAAGTGAGAAAAAAAACCCCCACAATACTTGCATGCAGGTATAGAGACAAAGCATAATTATGCATATTAATTATATGCACTTTAATTACTTCATACCCTTAAAATGGGAAAAGGCTATATTCAAAAAGATAACTTCCTTTAAAAAAATTGAAGCATTATTTATTGCAAGGGGTTTTTGTCTATATTTCAAGGATGTTCTTTAAAGGTTCCAGGACTGTAAAAGAGTCTTTGACTTTTCTATCTCTTCCTGTCTTTGCCTTCCACAGCTGGGAGAAAAATCTAAGGGTCTTAAATAAGTTTAAATATGAAAGTCAAAAAAAGGCTTTGAAAATAAGCTGTGAAGGGACACTCTGTATTTGAACTCCACAGAGAAAATTAAAATCAAGGGAAAATGTAGAGCTGAAACTGTAATACATCAAATTTTTACATGTATTTTTTTATATATATATATATTTCAATCAGAGGACTCAATGTCTTACAGCTTTCAATGGGACTTTTGTTTGTGTAAAGATGGAAGAACAGAGCTCTGTTTCACCATGGCTCTGTGCTTTGTCTGCTATCTCCAGTCCCCAAGTTTTTACTCCAAAATGTGGTAGGGACACCCGTCTCTCAGAGCAGCTGAGCTCGTGTAGGATGGGAGCATTCTCCTTTGTGTGGCACCACCATAAGTGCCAAAATCCCAGCTCTGCTGAAATCAGTGGCAAAACTGCTCCAAGAGAACTTTCTTCCCACTGCCAGGCACACATGGTCACCTTGCTGACTCCCCCAGCACCCTGCCACCCCACGGGGCCCCTGCCATGTAAAATTAGTTACGCTTGTGCTCACAGGGACTGTGCCTTGGTGGGTTTTCTCATCTAGGGATGAGACTGCTCTTGCCACTGCCTGAGCTGCCTTTGGGCTGGTTTCCATCACCTGTGTGAGCCCCCAAAACCAGGCTGGAGGGAGCAGGGCTGAAGCTGAGTGGACACATACCAACATCAGGCAGCATCCTCCAGTGACTGCTTTTTCCTCTTCACAACTTGCCTGCTGACAGCTGCATGAAGACCTCTGTGGCAGGTTCATCATCCAAAACCACACCAAGGTGAGTGTTTCCTAGCAAAATCTGATGAACACCAGCCCCCACCCTCCACATTCCATGTCCTTCAGCACAAAGCACAACATCCTACAGCACAGAAACACTCCCCTGCAAACAGCCCTAACTCAGCTACAAACAACAAACACTCTCTGCAGGTTTTCTAAGGTATTTATGTAGCCTGCTTCTTCTACCCACCAAGTTTTAAAATGCAGCCCATCACTACAACATCTGAGCACAAGACTAGACATGGTGTATGCTGCAGACCCAGTGCAGTGTTCTCCTTTGGGATCAAGGAAAATAATTTATAGGCAACAAAAGACTGGACAGTAATTAAGGGAAGAGATAATGTTTCCTAGTAACTCACAGGCAGAGGAAGGCAGTCCCTGCCACTTTTATTATCGTGGTTTGTAGGAGCAATAAGGAGGATGGCTGGAAAGAGTTTATCTTAACAACAGTACTCACCAGCCAGAGAGGGGAGAAAATTGTTGAAGCTTCAATCAGAATCTCACAGCTTCCTCTGTTCCATGTGCAGGGCTCCAGGGGACAGAGCAACAAGTGTGGCATCACAAAATATTCTTTTTCTCGCTGTTTCTACTCCAGAATCTCTCCAGCCTCAAAGAAAACTCTCACCTCCATGCCATGGCTTTGCCTCCAGGAACAAACACAGTCCCCACCTGCATGAACCGCTGTGGACTCCTCTGCTCACCGGGACTGCGTGGATGCCAAGTGCTTAATTGCAGTATTTTTCCTCTTTTGTAAAGGCAATTCTTGTTCTACCTGGATTAACTTTCAGAGAAAGTGAGGGACCTGCTTTCTATCCTTGTCTATATCTCTTCCAATCATAGACAGACCATGGCAGTGCCTTTTGCTTTTCATTAAAAGAACTTTAGGTATCCATTAAAGTGGACTGACCCAGTTTTTATCACCTGACCCCACCGGTACACCTCTCTTTTGGGAGGCAGGATCCCTCAGTGGAGCTATTAACAGCAGCCTTGCAGCCTTGCAAGGCTGCATTCTCCCCTATCACCGGGGAGAGTAATACTCCAGAATAAAAGCTAAATGATGGAGTGAGACAGAGTGGGTGTCTGTGTGCATAAACAGTAGAATTTGTTTACTAATACAAACAGCTCTCAGGGTGAGAGGAAAATAGCAGAAATATTCAGTTAAACATTTATCTCACTTAAACATTTATGCAGGATTTACATACGATGACATATACAGAGGTGGTGTTTACATGGCTGACACTATTGGCAGTGTTGGATTTTTTAGGGATGCTTTCCCAGAGCATTTTTCTTGCCAGGAGAATTTTTAGTGAAATTGTGCAAGTGCAACAGATCCATCATTCACATACAGAACTGTGCAATTTTTTTTCCTTCCAAAGAACAGCTTGTTCCCCTATTTACAAGGTATTAGTATAGGAGGTCCTATTCCTGCCACTTGGATACAGCTTCTCAGGTTTCCCACATGGGTTCAGATCTCTGCTGATGTAACCCAGTGAGGTCAGCACATAAAACTGGAGGGAAGTTAACAGGTTAAGATCCTTTTCTTTAAACAACAAAAATGCTTCTTCTATGTACATATTCCCCTAGAAAGGTAACCCCCAAAGCCAAGGACTCCCTTAGAGCACTTACTGCTGCTATTACAGCACTGTAACAGCAGCAGCACTGTAATTACAGCTAAGGACAGAGAATGGAAACCTGAAATTAACCAGAAGATCTGAAAAAAAACCCTAAAAAACGCTTGAAATTTACTTTTCTCAACCAAACTGAGATGTAAATTAGATAAATAATACAATTATCAAAACAGAGAGCAGAATCCAAAAAATCACCTAATCTTCGCTAACTTACATTTTACTTACATTGATGTGTTCTGATAGACAAGGTATTTTGCCCGAACGGACCCTGGGGTAGAATGCTTTAAGAAAGTTAGGTCCCATTTCAGTCACATGCTTGAGGATTATACATTTCAGGTGTGCATTTAACTTCTCATCAGCTGTGAAAGTCACCTGCATAACTGAACTTACAGCTCTGAACAACAGGGCCTGATTCTGCTGCAGCATAATCAACCTCTGGTCTCTCAAATTTATGATGCAAGGACTCAAAAAAAGCATTTGTGGAGTAAGTTTACTATGAAAACCAGAGATGCCTTTACGTACCTTCTCATGCCTGAGTCCTAAGGATCCTCTTTTTTCGTTCTCATCCACAGGTAGAGGGAGAAACTTCTCCTCTCTTTACTTTCTGGCAAGGACAACTGAAATGCAGCAGGGCTCTCATGACTCCAGGAGCTGCAGCTGTAAAAAGAAATGCACAAACAATTGAGTGCACACATTGAAACCATTAGGTCATTGTGAGAAGTGCCATTTTTTCTGGTCCAACTGCAAGTAACTGGAGCATTGCTACTGTTTTCCAAGGCCAGCAGGACTGCCTTTTCCTGCCTGCTGAGCTCTGTGGCAGGTGAGTTTCAGTGGGATGAATTCCAATTTAATTAACAGAAAACGATTTTCTTAAAGAAAAAAAAGAAAGCCCAGACAACAAACTGTTCCTACACTTATCTCAAAATGAATATATACGTCATATAGAAAACAAAAAGGTAATACAAAGAAACTTGGCTGCCTTCCACTCCTAGGAGATGCTAGAAATCTGTTTGATACTATGTTTTAAAATAGCATTTTTACTAGCACTGGATACCTTACTTGGGGGACCCCATGATGGATGGATTTTTTTCCTCTCCATGAAAAGCATCCACTTCCTCTCTTAGGCCACAAACATAAATATAGAAATAAATCATTCTGAATTTGTCTGTTTATGATTATTTATTTAATGGCTAACCACAGTGTCTCGAGCTACTAATCCATAATTTAAATGTCTCACAAATATAGCACTTGGTTTTCAATTCATTCTCTGTACATATTCAATAAACTGAGCATGTGAAAACAATAAAGAAAGTGAGGCCTCAGTTATCGATTCTGACAGGGTTCACAGTCCTTCTGAATGTGTCTTTAAGTCATTTTAGCTTGCATTTGAACATAATTATCATGACAGGCATGGCTTCAACTGAGCCAACAGAGCTTTAAAATAAATACTGAAAGCTGCTTGCTCAACGTTGGTGCAAGGTCTGAGTCCCAATCTGGCAAACATCCCCATTTCCCTCAGTAACCCCAGTCCTGGCATGGCCTTGCAGGCTGAGGATGCTCTGTTAGCCAGCGTGAAGGTCATCAGAAATGTCTGCAGGAAAGAAGCATCCAGCCTTGAAATTCAGCTTTTGTCATGCCCCCACTTCTTCCAAAGTCAATCTGGATTTGGGGCCTATTTGCCCTTTGTACAGGGGTGAACGTCCCTGCCCTGCCCCACCCCCAGAGAAGCAGGACAATCCTACAGGCTTTCTGCTGAAGTCCCACAGGGCTATTTGTGTAGCCTGTTCTGCACAGTTTCAGTACTTATGCTAAAGCTCTTTGCATGTGAAAACATTGCAGCCCACATTTCACACTTAGACTCATTTAGGCTTTACCAGGGGATCCATTTCATATTGCAATTAAAAGCTACTCTAGTATGCAGCATTTTAAGAAAGAATGCACCTTTAACATTTAAGTATACTGTATCGTGCTGCAGGAAGTCAGATCTTCAATGAAATCTAGTCTGCTTTGATAAATAATTGATGACATTTTTGCATAGGAAAGAAAAAAAATCCCAAAGACACTCCTTCTATCTATCTGAAAGACTCAAATGAAACAGATTCATATTTTTGCCTATGTTTATTAACTATTGATAAAATGGCAGTACTGAGCAGAGGCAGTCATATGTACAAATGTAAGGATGGTGATAGAGAGAGTTTTAAACTGCATCTGGTTCAACTTCTTGAAAACCTTGTTTGATGTTGAACAGCCAGAAAACCTGTGTATACTGACAGTACAAGGCTATGCATATCTTCCATAGGTATTGCAATGTGTGTTAACATACAAGAAGTAGTGGAAATTGTGCAGGCGTCTAAATGAAGGAAACAATTTTAAAGATTTGGGGTCAGATCTTGAGCTGGGAAAAGAAATAGTTTAAAAAGTACTGTTCATTAGTCTGACCTCTATCATGTACAACTTTTTCAAACAGATATTGGAGAAAATAATAATCAAGTTGCAGAAAAAAAAGGAGGCCAAAAGGCAATGCAATGTTAGGAAAGACAGATCACATTAGACTAAACTTGTTTGGATGGGTGCTTGTCTTGATCAGAGAAAAGCGATAGATCTAATCTTTGGACTTTGCTTACATTTGACTTAGGCCCACAGGGAAAGATATCAGTGGAGCTGGAGAAGACGTGGGTTGTTTTTTGTTTGTGGCTTGGTGACGTGTGTTTGCTTGTTTGTTTTCTAATTAAGTGCCATTGCTCCAGTTCACTCCAACAGAAGACTAGTCCTCTTCCAATTTCAACAACAACTTTCATTGAGTTTGCAGGTTGGGACTCTGAGCACTGATGAAGACAGAGGGGTTTCTCCAAGCAGAAGCTGCCGTGGCTTCTCTGTGGCTGCCAGCAGAGCCAGCAGGGTCTCAGCAGCACTTTGGGCTCAACATCACCCTGCACAACCCCAGGGAGCTGCTGGAAGATTTGCCTGGGTAAGAAGCAGAAGTCTGCTCCATTCGATCTGTGGGAGAGGTTTCAGAGTCCCGGTGAGGGGATTCTAATTAACCAGCAAGGAGGCACTGGGAGGGCATTTCCAAGCAATGAATATTTGATTAGAAGAGCTGAGAGACAGAGGCAATCTATAAAATAAGACTGATGAGTCATTGACTGTCAGTCTGTGCCTTCCTATACATCAATATTTCTAGTGGAAGTTCACAAAATTAAAAATATTAATGGGTCAGATTTGGCCCCAGAAGTTCTGAAAAAAGTTAAGTAGAGTGGAGTTATTTCCACAAAATTATTTTACCTTTCCAGCTACATTTAGCTAGTGGCAAGTACTGCTGTTCTCCAGTGTTTCTAGTCCTGTTGCTTCTTCCCAGGTTTAAATTCCCCTCTCAGACCAAATGGCCTGTGTTTGAGAACGGCAAATAGCATACATGAACATTTATAAAAATGCCATTACACACAATTCTCCCTAGCAGGACTACAAAAAGGAAGAAGTCTCATATGAGAGACATTAGGTACTGTCAGAGGGAGAGCAAGTCAAGATGAAGAAAGACATCAACAAATCAAACAAGCCAGAAGGACCAGCCCCTTCGAGGCTCTTTTTCCTTGCATTTCTATGTCAGGCTCATGCCTACTGCAACACATCAATGGTAGAAAGCAAAACAGAAAACAGATTTAAATATATAAAATTTGTTTGGTATATGAAAAGCAGTTAAAGTTGACATTGCTCAAATGAGAAGTGAATACATTTCACTTGTATTTACTTTTGACTATAGCATTGCATGGGACAAAGCTGAGGAAAAAAAGCAGTGGTTTCCATTTGCCGGAGAGATCAGTGGAAAGGACAGGTATCCATCCCCATAACTGACAAGTTAACTGTCCAAAGTTTATCATATTTTGACACACCATGTTTTCTTTTATGTTGGATGATTTCAGCCTGCCATTTTACACCTAAGAAATTATTCTGGGTGGAGATGCCTGGGTGTGCACAGGTCACTCCTCGAATGACTGATATGAAAACTGCCAGGCTGTGCTTTGGTTTTGTGGAGTTGGTAGGTCTATTAAATCTAGTGATTTCCCACATGATTATGGATAAAGATTTCAGACTAGAATCTGTATCTATGCCTATGCCAGGACAGGTATGACAGGTGTGTTTCACAGTCCTCACCACCCTGCAAATACAGTTACAATGAATGAGCTAATCCAGTGACATCAAAATCCATCAGAATTTCATACTGGATTTAGTACAGACAGGATCAGACTCTATGTCACCTTACTGCCTATAACCTACCTTACAAAATAAAGAGTTAAAAAAAATTAATTAAATCAGTGATGAAGCCCCTATGACTCTGGAGGCTTGGGAACAAGCCTGTGGTGTGAAAAGCCAGCAGGATGCCTTCAGCAGGAAAAGCTAAGCAGAATTGCTTTTCACTCAGTAATCAGTAGAAAAGCAGCAGCTACTAGACAACCTCTCATAAGAGTGTAGAACTGAATCAATACTTTCAGTTTTACACTCTTACACATGCACTGGATAGAAAAGTTTGTATTCCAGTCATGGTATCTGATGGCTCAACAACAAAGACCATTAAAGAAAAATGAAAAAAAAACAGAGGCATTTAAAAATTCATTGGGTGACAGTGGGTACCTTGCCTTTACGTAGGAAGTGCTTCTACTAAAGAGACTTTAGCAAGATTAATTAGGTCATCAGAAAGGTTTACACGCTACATTCACTGAGATAGCAATTTTCATGAAGCAGTCTCTTGAAATAGCTAGCAAAACTCTATAAAGAAAAATCACTTGCTGGGTATTTCCCTGCGGAATAAACACACCTGATAGAAGGAGAAGCATTTAAAAAATTCAAAACAGTCTTCTTGCAAGCAGTGAATGAAGAAAAGACCTCCCATGCCACATCCTCAACTTTAGGCATGTGCAGAAGCACTGTTTAGGTCAGTAAGAAGTCTGCCCTTTGAGCAGTTCAAGCCTTTCAGAGAGCAGGCCCTCCAGTGACAGCAGGGCTTGCTCTCTGGAGACAGGTAACCTGTGCCTCTACACCACGTCTGGCTCGATGCAGGGTAGAGAAGGCTGTGGCACCCTTGGGCCGCTGCAGACTGCAGGAAACAATGTGGGACTCAGCTTACAGCCAGGTGCTAGTGAGAAAAAAACAAGAGATTTTTGTCTTGTTTATCCTATATTATATACAGTTAAGAGTGGTGTTAAATTATCTAGCTGCATGTCTGTTGGTGACTGAGGGGTTACAATAGCAACCCAGCAGTGCCCTTAAACACATGCTTAGATTTGTCTCTAGTAAATAATACACCTGCTCTGCTGCACCCCACATGCTGTTCTGCACTTTTCTACAAATACCTCTGCCAGGTGAACTAACTCATTTTTTTTAAGAACACTGCATCCGGAAGCAATGGTTTAGACTGGATTGCTCTTCCTATGGGCTCTCAGAGAGAAGGACCAGATGGAGCCACCCCAGAGAAGACGAGAGTATAGCAGAAAGTAAATACTGTCCATAAGAGCAAAAGGGGTGGTACACCATCTTCAAGGAGTGTGACAAAGGGACATCTCAAGACCCTGTGTGGCAGCACTGCATGATGTCCTATGGCTTTACAAGGCACAAATATGTTTACCTTTTCTTATTATCTCAGGCATGTATTTTAAAAATTGACTTGCAGTGAAAGCCTTTTACAGTAGCTATGTAATTTTTGAGGATGTAGTCTGAGGACTCTATCATTTTTGAAAATTTTATGTGAACTGAATTGCTCTTGAATATGTAGAGAACTGGACACAGGCCCCTGAGATGCAGGTTAGTGCCTTATGTGGGCACAAGCACAGGGATCCTGCTTCAATTCAGAAAAGTGCTGCCCACTCCGAAGGTGAACCTTTGCAGTTTGAAGGATGTCTAGCTTGTCTACAAAGAGTAAAATGTGTAATTCTTTAATGCCTGAAACTGTCTGCAGAGCAGTCAGCAGACCCTAGTGTTTCACAGCAGCTGACAGCTCATCTCAGGAAGCAAGCGACTTCAGTGATACCAATGCTCGACTTATTTCCAAGGGAAAAAAACCTGTTTTATAAAATACTGATTAAAAGCAGACTTGGGTTCCTAAAACTAACTCAGCCCAAATATCAGGAAAAAACCCAAGTGCCATAGATTGAAAACTCTGACAATGCTGCTGCAGACCAAAGCAAAGGCATATGAGAATTAAACCATCAGTATTTCAGTGACTGGCTTTCTTGCATGGGGAGCAGCAGCAAAACAGTGCTGTGCTGCGTAACATGGAAATGCCTTCAGTACTAGTGTCCAGTGATTTGTATTGTGTGGGTACTCATACACTGCAGTAAAATAAATACTGAGTGGCAGAAAGGGAAATCGGATGGCTCTTTTCCTATTGCCCCTCTTCTGTGTACATATTCTTCCCTTTTGAATGTGCTGCTCCTGGTCAGGGCTGGCTTGGAGAACCCATGTTACATGACATACATTTCCCTAGTCAAGTCCATGGGCAAGACACCAGGTCATTTCACAGCACCTACCTCAGTTTCATGTGTGACCATGTCTTCTCTTGGATTGTTTGTCTGCCACAGCTGTGAGCTAGATGTGCTCTGAACTTGCAGCAGAGGCCTTCATCTTGGTAATTTTGGCAGGGAGAAAGGCAGCCCTCTGCACTCCACACTCCTCTCGTGCAGGAGCTGCAACCTCCTGGGGAACCCTTTGCAGCCACCATGCACATCAGCTTTGCAACTGGTCCCACGCTCCCATGGCTCCCTGGAGAACAGCTTTGACATACCTGCAAGCCCCAGGAACAAGGATCTCTTGTGGCAGCTCCTCCAAGACAAGACACCAGAATCCATGTTAGTCATAGCAGGCAGAAAGTAGCTCTAAAGAGCTGCCCTGTATTCAGGAGAGCTGTAGATCCACCAGGTTCCACAGTGATATTAGAAAGGGCTGAAATCTGCAGAGTGACCCCAAGTATTTGCTTTACTTCCAGGCCCACAGGTGCCCTGGAACCCTCCCACCATGTTACCTCTCTCCAGCTGGTGTCCTCTGGCTCTCCCCAAAAGTGGAACATTTCCTCAGGTGAGTTGGTAAATGGCCAGAAATACATTTCTTTGGTGCTGAAAACTACCACATACCAGGTGCCACCACTTCTTCCACATGTGTGGTTCACCTATGGCAGAGCCCAAGGACATTTAACGCCAGTGATGATGATTCAACCCTTAGCAAAGGCATGTGGGCAAGTGCTCTCTGCAGCAGCTGCTCCTGGTAATACTGTTCCCTTAGGGACCAGGGCCTGTCCATGCCCAATGCTTTGGTTTGTGTTACCACCTGCAGTTCACACAAAGTGAAGAAGACCGGGGATGCTGCGCAGCCTGAAGCCAGAGCACACGATTTTCAGTTTGCCTGGCGCCACCTGACACTTCTTGGGAAGTTTTCTTCACTGTGCACAGAGCCTCACACTGCAGCAGAAAGAAAAAGAGAAAAACAAGATGCACAGTTTTGCAGCTGCCACGGGGAGAAGGCATTTTGTGCCCTGCTTCGGCACGCTGACTCAAGGAGATGGAAGAAGAAAGGCAAAACAGCAGATGGGATTCAGTGCTGGATAGTGGACCAGCTAATGGAGGGAAAACAACTCTCTGAGTAAGAAGAGTGAGATGATTATAGGACGTGGAGTGTGCAAAGGAGGGTGATAACTAGAGGATAGTAGGATGGAAGAGGAGAAAGAGGTAGTAACCAGGACAGAGATCTGAAGATTTGGACAAAGGCTTTTGATTACAGAGCAGAGAGAAAATGCAACACACATCAGACCTGCACTGGAAGAAACAATAAGCTCTGGAAACAGAGGCAGAAATTCTCGCAGGATTGGCTGACATTCCTTGTGTACTGCTGGTACCACACAGTAGAAAGTACACACAGGCTGTAGAAAAGTATTTAGAGAAGTACCAACATTTCCCTCCAAGGCGAGGAGAAATAGGCATTATGCTAGTGGATACTGGTGTTGTGACCAATGCAAAGGCAAAAACCTCTCAGTGCAGTGTGGTGGGTTGTGGAGGAGTCTGGGAGAAGAGATGAGTCTGGGTTCGGTGTGGGGCCTTGGGCAGTGGGGCGCTCTGGAGAGTCAGCCACGCCCTCCAGCAACAAGATGCCAAACAATCACTGCTGCTCCTTCCAGATGCTGGGGGCGAGGGGAAAAGCCTTTGAGTGGAGAGTTAATTATAGGGACTGTATTCTATTTCCTACAATTAAGGGAACCCATCTGTAGAGATTTTAATTAATGGAGATCTTATGGGGAGTTTCAGTTTGGCTGGAGGGTCTTACTGGGTGTACTCTGTCTCCTTGGTATTTTCTGTAGTTGTGCAGTCATTAGCTTTCGCCATTAAAGACAGTGAGATGGCAATAAATGAGAATGGACAACACAATGATTTTCATACATAGCAGATGGACATATTTGCCTCTTCCCCTGACTCCCACCATCTTTCCCTAATTAATACAACCACTAGCTACAAAAGCCTTTTTTTTGTTTTTTTAATGGGTAGATGGTACAATTTATGTGGATGAAGCCACTTTTTAAAAATTAAATGAGGACATTTCACCCTGTATAATATATCAAATATAAACAGGCATAGGGTGAATATTAGTAAGAACTATCCAAATAAACTCTTGTTCTATCTAAAGCATTTTAATTCCACTTTTTTCTGTGTTACAATTAAAACTTATCAACATTACTGTTGATCTGTCTTTTTTTTTCCAGCTTCCTTTAGACATAGCCCTCCTTCTGGGACAGACTTTTTTTTCATTTAATCTACTGTGTTTCTCCTAAATGCACCTAGAAATGAGCAGTTCTTAGAAACAAAAGTAACTTAAATCATGTATGTGACACTTAGCATGCGCCTAAGACACCACAATGCACTGAAGTTTGTGCAGCCATGAGTATGTAACCAAAATGGGGCATCTCCTCTTGCTGCAGGGACTTTGGGTCTGACACACGCACATTCCTTCATTCACAAATTAACTGAAAGGTACCCCACTGCTGGCTCCTGCTGTAGACTACTTAGGTTTTGCTTGGTTTGAATTATTCCTCATGCCCTAATTATTCCATTTCCCCAGACACAGCTGAGGGCTAGGAGCTGCCAGGCTTGCTGGCCAGGCAGGGCTGGTAAAGCCCTGGTGTGAAGCGGGGAGACTGAGCCCTCCTGGTTCACCCTGTTTGCAAAATGATGTCCTAACATAAAGAAGGCATCAGGTCACCCAGGCATGACTGACTACCCTGTGGAAGACTCCATCACACACTGCCTCCAGCTGCATCCTGTCTATCTTAACATACAACAAAGGTCTGGGAGTGAAACCCCTGGAAAGCAATAGAGGCAGCCACTCTGTGGTTTCTAGACCCTGCATGTTGAATGCCACAGCCCATATTCACCTGTTGCAGCCCAATTCAGACATTGCTCCTGGGCCCAAGCCTCAGCTGTGTGGGAGAGGCTGCTCCCTCAGGGAGGGTCATGGAGCTGGAGGAGGCCACTGCTGAGTGCTGTGGTTCTACAGATGCAGCTGGTGTAGTTTCTTCACATATATGTAGGTGTTTTGACTTTCTTGCTGCCTGGATTTTAGTTTAGTTCCTTCTAATTATTTTCCCATTTTCAGAGGCCATTTTTCATTCACTATCTGTAATGAGACATTCAGTTCCACAGCAATATCCAGCTCATCAATCTTTCCTTTCAAGAGCACTGCTGCTTTTACTGATCCTCTATTCCTTTTATATACAAGGCCATACACACACACTCATATATATGTGTGTATAGAGAAGATTTCTTTCCTTCTTTTTGTTCTTTGCTGTGTTTGTTTGCAACATTCTTGTAATTACCTTGTCTTTGATTACCTCACTGATTTATTGTTGCCCCTAACACTCTCTCTTACATGTCTCTCATGAAAAGTATTAACCACCTTTCCCGTTATTCCCTTTCTATGCCATTCCTTCTTGCTAGCTGTCCAGTGAGATCTGTCTACTCATGCATAATTTTCTGGTGAAATGTGCTCTGCAGCAATGAAGTATATCCATTCTGACATTTGGAGAGTTAGTTTGAGCCAAAGGTGAATTCTTACTAACCTCAGATTACCATTTAAGAGGCTTTATAACATCTACCCTCCTAACAAGGTCTACCATGTTGCTCAGAGCCCCAGCAGACAGCTCTGCTTCCTCCCCTCTTCATGCTCACTCAGCTGCCAGTGCAGTCACTCCCGAAATTTCAAAGCCAAAAAGCTTTACATATTGTCTCTTCTCCATCTCAATGCCTGGAACAAGCTGTGGTTGCCTTCACTACTCAGTCAAGTGTTACTGAGAACACAGTAGAGAGACAATATGCTATGCAAACCATCAGGCCTTTGGGGGTTTGAGGCAGGGAGAAATGCAACTTCTCCTGTGGGAGCGGTGCAGAAAAACAAACCAGCTGTCTGGATTGAAATCATGAGCAATTAACAGTAGTTTCAATTACCCAGAACAGAACTTTATAAATATTTGCAAATTACACCCTACCTATTTTTGCATGAAGAGTGGCAATCCATGAGGGAGCTCTCCCTAGATCAGAGGGATGTCGTCTGAGGGAATTGTGAAGGTCAAGGGTTCAAGAGATATTTTGAAATTATCTTCTTAATTAGAAGCAGCACAGTCTGCTGTGTGTAGATGGGCACAAGAACTAGAGACTGAAATTGGAGAGGGAGATTGGAGGGAAACTGCCAGTGAGTTCTCATCATAAGACACAGCATGGCAGGGATTCCGGCGGGAAGAGATCCCACCCCTGCCTGCCTCCAGCATCCAGTGGAGACGCCACAACTGTCAGACTGCAGTTAGCATTGGAGAAAAAAGGACTCATTCATTTATACTCGTCCCGGGAGAAGAGATTGGCCTGAAAATGAGTGCTCTTGCATACAAGAAAATTTTCCTTGGGTGGGGGTGGGCCTAGGTTTCCTTTTGGAGGCACTGGATGCTGAAAGAAACTTATGGATCATAATATTTACCACATTAAAATGCATCATGTCATGATAGCTGTAGAGACATAAACCCACCCCAGATCATCTGATAAAAATAGTTACATGGGGGATGGAGTCCACCACCACCTCAGTGAAGCCACAGGAATCTCTTTCCATTGTAAATATGCTCCACACAATGATGCCAGCTCTCTCAGGAGCAATAGTAAAACATAAATCACACTAACTCATAACAGCACCCACCAAACAATGCAAAATGTCTACAGACTGAGGCTTGGCTCTGTGTGCAGAGAACTGTGTCTAAACTTGGAGCATTTGCTAGGGCAGCCAGAGGAGAGACTCCAGGCTCTGCTCACATCATGGGGAGGAAGACACAAACCTGGGACACAGACTTCACAGAAAACTCACACTCCTGTGTATTTTTTTGCTGTCCTGCTTATGGGGAGATTGTTAGTGCTCAGTGTGTCAGCAGAGGCACGGGTAAAGAGTACTAGATTGAATTTGGGCAGGAGCTACACACCCATGGCAGCTGTGTGAAAGAGCCTACGTGCCTATCAGTGTCAGATGAGAAATAGTTAGCTCAAAACCGAGACTCTGACTACATTTGGCTGTCATCAATTATTTAGAAACCATCTAAATCTGATTTAGATCCTGAGGTCAGGTATTCAAATTTGAAAGTCTTGGCATATTCCCATCTCCCATGGCCTCATTTCTGTCAGGATTTTCCATATATATTAACAAAAGCAGTAAGAGGAGAGTGGCTTCTTTCACCAGAGCACATTCTCCCAGCCCACCAATTCCAAGGGATGTGCACATGTAGCCTGAGAACCAGCTCAGGATTTTTTTGGCGTTTGTAAACTGTGAATTAAATGAGAGCTCATCAAGCAGTGCTGTTTTCAGGGGTTTCAAAATTGCATTATTCTTTATCTGGATCCACAAACACAGGTTTGATTAGGCCTGTAAGTACATGACAAAGTGCCTTGCAGTACAAATACTACACATTCATAAAGATAACATTTCAATAAATTTTCTTCTATCTACAGGCTTCATTACTTTGGGTGGTATTTTATGGTATGGAGCATAAAACTGTAATAAATACTTCAGATAGTACCTTCAAACTTGCACTAAGTTGATTTTGCCATTACCAGCTGGGAGTTGATTTGGGATTTTTACGTGTTTATGTAACACTTACAGCATTAAACCAGAGGATTAAACCAGTGCTTTCCAAAGTGGGACCATTTACAGGCTTCTAGGTCTTGTCTGGAGCCCATTAAGAACCCTGTAAATGGAAGCTGTCTCCCAGCAAGCTGCTGTTTGCTCAAGACCAGGCAGATACAAGAAACTAAGGAATGGTTCTTAATTCTCCCTATGGTGACCTGGGCCACAGCGGGTCAGGCCGAGTTACTCTAAAGGACCACAAGGTGTTTCTGCCCTGCAAGTGGCTTTTGTTGCACAGCCATCTCAGTGCTCCCCTCGCTACCCAGGAGCAGAGCTGGATAATGTACTTATATTGAGCTCTGCCAAAACCACACAACACCACAGCCTCTGCAAGCATCTAAAGTCCCAGCTTTTTCACCCTCAACACACATGTGGTGTGGAGAAAAAGCCTCTGATGAGCTCCAGCTTCTCAGGCAGAAGTCTAGCAACAGGAGCCACAGCAGAGGAGGGGACTTACCCATCAGTAAGTGCTGTAATTAGTAGCATTTGAGGTCACAAATAAAATCAAGGCCTGACTGCACTAATTGCAAAAAAATACACATATGCAAACATTTTGCATGAGGCAAGACAGTCCCTTAAGTCCCAGCCATGCTTTGCTGAGTGTACAAGAGGGATGCTGAAGCACCCAGGGCAGCTGCCCTGCAGGAGGGAGAAAAGCTGGGTGCGCTACCCCAGAACTCTTCCCTGGAGGGGCTGGCAGTAGAACTGGGGCCAAATTCATCAAAATCCACAAGCACTTGGAAACCAAACCCTACGCAACGCAAGGATTTCAGAAAATTGTAGCACTGGGCAGCACCTAAAATATCTGCAAGGATCATTTCCTCGCCTTCTTCACCCTCTTTAAGAAAGGCTTATATTATAACAGAACAATTATCCAGTTAGCCAAGACACAACAGATGCTAAATGTATCCATAAACCCTTATCTACCAATGGACTTCCATTTCTTACCTGCTTTTTTTCTTCTTTCCTTCAGCTGGCTACTTCCCTTGTGCCATCCCTTTAATTTTCCTTCTTCCCTCCCTAGGCTTCTGCAAAAATCCTTCCCTACTTCCATCATCTTCCTTCCATCCATTTGCCAAGCTGTCTTGAAATCCTGTGTTCTCGGGTGTGTAGCAGCCACCCTGAAGTCTGAACGCAACATTATTGATGTTTGTTGGTGCAAGCCATTCCTCAGAACAGGGATGTGTTTCCACCACTATCAGGTAAAGATGACTTTGCTTAAAAATATTCCTACCTTGGTCAGGGTAAAAGGCACTTGAGAAAAAAGCATGGCCCAGATAATTAAAGACCTTGTGATGACCACGTGGTCTGAAGCTCGACAAAGCCAAACACACCTGAAGAAAATTCTCCCTCTCTGTAATTGCTGCTTATAAATTGCTCTTATTATTAGCTAGTGTGCTTATTGGTAACTCCCAGTCAGAATAATCATAGTTAATAAGATTATCTTCTTGTGTTTTGTGTAATTAGCAGGGGTAAGAAAAGCAGAGAAAAGTATCATTTACCTTGTATTAGGTGCACAAGCTTCCACTAACCACAGATTCTTGGATGCAATCCTGCACATTGGCTGCACTTTGGCATTTTGCAGCTTTTCTTTAAGAGTTCTGGATTTTGAAATTTGCACTAAGACCTCTTGCAAGCAAGCAAACCAACAGCACCCCAAAGAAAGAATCTCCTTTTGGGTCTCTTTTCCATTTCTTTTATGCTTCTTCTGTCTTTCCATTCTGCAGGCAATTTTGTAAAAAATTATTGAAATCAACTCTATTTGCATTTTTTAGTTTAATATTGAATTAATTTTGCATTTGCGGTGTACACTATTCAAAAGCAAGAGCTTAGATCCCTTGAAATCAACGTTAAAATTTCTCTGTGTCTGCTTTAGATTCCCCTGCGCTTTTTGGATCAATGCAAATTTCCCCTCTACCCAGAAATTTTCACCACTTTTGAAACTTTAAATTTCTGGGGAAAAAATTGAAATAAGCATTTGAGTTGAAAGCTGAGGTAGCAAGTGAACTGTGAGAATTTCAATCGCTTAATCCTTTAAGAGCGGGAATTCTTGCCCAAAGAACGCTTTTCTATTGGAAATAAGGAGCCTGCTTAATCTAATCTAATCTAATCTAATCCAGAACAACACGGCTGCCAGCAAGAGCCTGTGCAGGAAGGCTTTGGGAATGGGGAGAGCTTTTCCTGAGGCTGTTTAGCAGCTCTGGGATGGAGCAGAGACAAGAACGTGGATCTCAGGTGTCCTGGCTCCATGATCTGGTCCAAAAAGGCTCCCCGGGGCCAGCAACAGCCCAGTAAACATTTCAAATAGGTAAAAACTTGACAAAACTTAAAAATTGGCTTTTGGAAACAATCTCTAGGCAAAGTGCATTTGAAAAAGAGAGTGTATGTCTGTGCAGGCAAGCACACACGGCAGCATTCCTGAAAAGCAACTTTCAGAGTAACAGAAGAGGTTTGGTTTCTGACTGGGAAGCACAGGGTAGCTATGACGCAGCCATTCTATAATTTCCCCGTATTTTCCCTTCTCCGGAGTACTTTGTTACCAGAATGCTCGGGATGACGAGGGGCGGGTTTCGCTCCCTCCCAAACGCCAGGTTCTCCCTCAGGGCCGCGCTCGCAGCGCCCCCTGCAGGCCAGGAGCGGGGCCAGCGCCGCTCGGCCACAGCAAACCAGTGCTCCCAGCACGAACCCGACACAGCTCCGCGCCAGGTACGCTGAAAAAAGAGAAATTAACTCTGCCCCAGCCAGCACCGGCACGAACACACACCGGGAACGGCAACCGGTTTGTGTTTTAACTCCTTCTGTTCCCCTCCTCCCAAAAACCTCTGTAAGCAGGTAGCACCAGTACACGACGGGTCACCCAAAGTTTCTTTGCAAACACCCAGGTTCTGAACGCTTGAAGGCACTTAAAAGATGGGGTTTTTTTCATCCCAAATATCCCCTAAAGTTGTTCCCGAATGCTTCCAGAGTACATTTTTTGCTTTCCAAAGACCACAAGTCTGCAACTCTCCTCTCCCCGTCTCCTACCAGCTCAGGGAAGGATCAGCTAAATCCCTTGGGAAGAGAACTTTTTTGAGGAATATTTTAAGCTCCATTTCTGGAGGAGAGATCTAATAAGCAACAATATCCTGGCCTTTACTCCATACCGGATTTATAGCACCTGTCTAACTCCTTGAAAAATCACAAGGGGTTAGTGGGGGTGTGGGGAGAAAAACTCTTATCTTACAATGGTTTTAGTCATTTTTTAATGTGCAACCAAAGCCTTCACCTTTTCTTACTTTTGTGGTCACAGCACTTAGTAGGTTGGAGGGGAAAAATATGAGGCAAAGGGCTTTTACGAGGCTATTGCTACTCTGAAGGCAACTTCTCCCCTCTCTCACACTAAACTAACCACAGACCATTTCTTCCACCACAGTCCTGACACCAGAACTCCTTCAAGCCAGCACACAAGTGAAACAGCATCTCCACAGATCTTCCTTTGCAAATCCAAGGATTTGCCTATACCAAGAAGAGGAATACTCCTTTCAGCACTTAAGAAGGGGGGAATTACCTTACCATAAAAATAAACTCCTTGGGAAATTTCTTCTTTCACCTATTGAACTTCTAGACTGCTTGGGGGGAAGGTAATATTTAAGCAGATGTTCTTACCTTGATGAAGTATCTCTGTGGGAGTTTCATAGCGTAATCATTTAGAAAATCTAGGTGGAATATTTAATTTAGATGGTATTTTTTTTAACATAAGGTTATCAGAAAAATTCAGCATGATCTTGACAGAGTAAAACACATCTTAAGGCAGTCTATGCCTATATTATTTTTTTCTATTTTCAGACTACCTAAACAACAAAAAAAATTGTTTGTTCTCCTTATTATGTATGTCCCTAGGGAACCCCTCCATTTCACTTGGACTGACCTGTGGAAAATATTTAGCATCTGCTTCTCTATTCTCACCCTTGAGTTTTTTCTTCAATTTCAAACACTCTCTGCCTCAAGACAGTAGACACACCTCTATTTTCTTAGTAGTGCTTTTGATTTTGCCATTGTATACAAATCAGTATGCAGAGATATTTACATTAGCAATTATAATCTAAAATCTAGTACTATGGTAATTTATTCTGCCACAAGAGCCCTGCTGCATATGTTGTTAACCCAAAAACCTAATCTGAATTTTAAACCAACACACAGAAGTGCCCCCTGTCTAGAAGCCACCAATGTGATACTAAGAACAAGATAATTAACTCCTCTCACTTTAGAATTAGCTAATAATTAATACCAACCGTATGAAGTTTAACAAAGACAAGTGCTGGATTCTGCACCTGGGATGGGGCAACCCTGGATGTACAGACAGACTGGGGAATGAGATGCTGGAAAGCAGCACCACGGAAAGGGACCTGGGGGTCCTGGCCAATGGCAAGCTGAACATGGGTCAGCAGTGCCCTGGCAGCCAGGAGGGCCAACCCTGTCCTGGGGGACACCAGGCACAGCATCGCCAGCCGGGCAAGGGAGGGGATTGTCCCACTCTGCTCTGCACTGGGGCCGCCTCACCGCGAGTGCTGGGGGCAGTTTTGGGTGCCACAATACAGGAAGGATCTAAAGCTCTCAGAGTGTCCAAAGGAGGGCAACAAGGATGGTGAAAGGTCTGCAGGGGAAGCTGTATGGGGAGTGGCTAAGGGCACTTGGTTTTTTTAGCCTGGATAAGAAGAAACTTGAGGGGAGACCTCACTGCAGCCTACAACTTTCTTCACGAGGGGAAGCAGAGGGGCAGACACTGATCTCTTCTCTGTGGTGATCAGTGACAGGACCCCAGGGAATGGCCTAAAGATGTGTCAGGGGAGGTTTAGGTTGGGTATCAGGAAAAGGTTCTTCACCCAGAGGGTGGTTGGGAGCTGGAACAGGTACCCCAGGCAAGTGCCCACAGCACCAAACCTGACAGAGTTCAAGAAGCATTTGGACAACGCTCCCAGGCTGTGCCTGAGATTCTTGGGGATGGTGCTGTGCAGGGCCAGAAGTCGGTCTCGGTGATCTTTCTGGGTCCCTTCCAACTCAGGACATTCTAGGATTCTAATCTGGGAAGTAGGAAACTAACCTAGTCATATGCAAATTCATACTGTTTCTTCAGAGATCTTAATGGTCTGAGAAAACATTTAGATACAATTTCTCTAAACATTAGAGACAGTGTTGACTGAGCATTCAGCAAGTCTGAAATCAACATCCTCAAAAAGCAGCAAATTCAATGCATTGCAGGAAAGACTTCCCAACTATCAAGCAAATCGTAATTATAGTGGGAAAAAAAAAAACCAACTCAAACACCCAGATTGTGAAGAATCACTTAATAAATACACCGGTGAAAAACATTCAATGGTCAGAATACATACAGGCAGTTTCAAGAAAAACGCCTGGATAATTTGAGTATTTTTTTTCTTCAGTATCATGAAACTTGGAAGTGAAAGGTAACATTGTTTGTAACTTCCAGATTAAGTCTAAAAAGTGTATTTCTCTTCTTTCCTGAAATGGTTTTGTTTGGAAACATATGCAGGAGCAATAGAGTACACAAAAGACAAACATATGTATCTATATATACAATTTTCTTTTATTAACAAGGTATGTCATTACTGAACAAGGCAACTGGGAAATACAAGGACTGGACATATACATGAAAATTTTACAACTCGACTAAAATTGGCATATGTTTTATATACAGACGTGATTAATTACGGTTACAACTCTACTGTATTTGATTAAACACAGTCCTAAGCACTTACATTATGAAAATATGAAGTTGATCATACAGAACTCAAGTATGGAATCTAAAAATAATAACGATTTAAAAACTTCCAAACTTTCTATGTTCATCTGTTTTTCAGAAGAGCACTATAGCTTTCCCTACTACCATATACATGAAAGATTATCAAAAATATATTGATGGGTCTATCACTAATCATGAATATTTATATTTACAATAAGTTAGCAAATTCTTCACCAAATACTTTATATACAAAACTCAATTTGCCCTTTGTGAAAGAGTCATTAAAAAGTTAAAAACCATAGAAATGCCAGTTAGAAATAATGCATTCCAAAAATTGGACTTGTTTACAACAACTGAGAACAATTGAAAATAATTTATGAAAAAGTATGTAATTTTAGAACATGAACTCTCACAACACTTTAGTTCCAATACAGAGTAGCAGGAATTTTGTCCCATGTGTTCTTTGAGTGGCAAACTTCTCTTCCAATCAAGCTGCAAGAAAAAAAGAAAAAAAAAATATTCTTAAGCAGTTTGATGCGAGTCTTTGAAGACAGAAGTAATTCAAGGGACCAATACTGTTTCCTCCCTTCTCAGTGCAGGAAGCCCTGTCCCCGTCTGTATTGGCCCAAATACTCAGAATTCTTATTTCTCACCTTAGAGGCTAAAAAGGGGAAGGAAAAAAAATAAGAGAAACCCAACAAAAGCCTCTGTACTCTGTACTTTAGTGCTATTCAGAAGTGCACAACCTTTTGCCAGCAGTGTTTTTGAGTATGATCTTGGCTGATGTTTGTATTAACTATAATGCTGTTGCAGCATGCTTTGAACACCCCTAGCAAAAATCAGTCTTCTCTGCCAAACTAGAAACCCCTCCAACCTGTCTCTCAATTGAAAAAGAGCTTAGACAGGAACCAGACGTTCGCTCTGCAGGTACTTCTTCTACACAGACACGAGCACCTAAGGAATTCTGCAATACAAAACATGGATGCTGAATGAATCTACACATACTAAGGATTAGACAGCTACTGAAACACAGACTCTCTTGGAATTATGTTCCACTCAGGCCCATCCAAGTAACAGAAATCAGTTTGAGAACACAGAAGCAGCTTACAGCGCTTCCAGTATGTGAGAAAATAGCAGATGGATCACTCACTAAGGTCTCAGCTCACTTCCTCAATTGACAGCATTATGGAAATGATGCTGTGGTTCTGCACTGAATCAAATCAGTACGACACAATTGTTCATAATGCACCGCAGTAACTTTGACAAAGTGCTGCCACTGCTTAACAAGCAAAATTAGATCTTGCTGTCAAGTCCAAATGAAGAAGACTGAATTTCCCTTTTTATCCCTAGGGATGATGAATGTATCTCCTGCATTTGCTGTATGGAATCCCTGTTTTCCCGTTCCAACAGTCTCTCCATGTGCTATTATCTCGCTTGTTGTGCTATTCTTACTTATTCTTCAAACTCCATAATGACCAACGCTCCACTTGTTTTTTTAAACATCTCAATCACCTTTAATCTTTGCAGCCACGCTCCCAGTCTTGAAATTCTGTCCCCTCTTATTTCAGACAGTCCTCCATTATTTGGCTTTCCTCCTCGGTAATTACTCTTTAACTTAATTTCGTCTTAATTCTTTTCAGGTCATCTTCCTTGTTCCTCTCAAATCAAGCTTACTGGGGGAAGAGGTATTACAATTTTGGCCTTCTCTTTCCTCTATCCTGTTCCCAACTTCATCTGAAAATCAAAATCGCCTTATCTCTACGTTGATGATTTTACACATCCAAAATTTCTTCTCCAATTTTCTGCTTCTCTCTAGGCATTTTCACACCTGTTTGTGTGTATCTATCTACAGTGCCTCCTTCTCCAAATTCAAGTCTTTTTCACCACAGCTCGACAAACTTGACAAAAGTCTGAGTAACCTGCTTCAATTACGGACCAATAACAAAAGCTCGCGTCTTCAAATCTTATTTGTCCCTATGCCTTTACACTCAGTAACGACACCAGCATCTTACAGGTTTTTGGCATTCTCTCTCTAAAACACGTTCTGTTTAGTCCACTTATATGTCTAAACTAATCCAGGCCCTGAGCTTTTCCTTTCAAGTTGTCTTAAGTCTCCTGATTCAGGTCACCATACATTCACACAAACAACACTACTGGCACAACTTAAGGTGAGATGTGGGAGCAGAGAATAACTGAAGCTACTTAAGCAGCTCTGCTAATGTATTAAAAGCGCAGTTTATCCATCTCCCTTTTATTACCAGATCTGTGTCTGATAATCTTCAGTCTGGCTCTATTTTTGCAACTACTTCCTATCTCATACTTCACAAACTCTTAGAGCCAGAATTTTGTACTGTCTGTTTGTACAGTCCCCGGAAAACAAGTCTTTACAGCAATAGCTTAGGATCCTTTGCACTGCAGTGACATAAATGTTATCACAGACACAAAATTGGTACAGAAATTTGATAACTTTAAGGTGCCTCAGATCTTACCAGTTTAATTTGTGCTCTGTCGCTGGACTTTTGGTCCAACGCTCTGAGTTTCTTCTTCTGGATTTGGGCGTTTCCCTGCACTAATGCCAGTACCAAGGGCCGTTCTTCCTGATAATTTAAAACCAGTATTTACATTAAGACTCTATCGCATCCTTACATATTCAGGAAAAGCGTTTGGGGTTTTTGTTGTTGTTGTTTAAATTACCTGCTTGCAATAAATGTGATTGCTGATTGTCTCCATGAGCATAGTGTAAGATACTACTTGCTTGACAGTAACCTGTTCAGATACAGTAGATATTTATTATACTACATAAAATTTAGAGCTGCAAGCAAGTGTAAAATTCTGTTCTTTACAACAACAAAAAGCAGCCAATTGATTTATCTTCCATCATCAAGAAAAATCCTGCCAGAAACTATCCTGAATGCAGAAGAGTTCTTATGCAAAAGAAAAGTAAGCCTCGTGGTAGTCTACAGCAGTTAAACATATATGCACTTATATATGCAGCGTGAACAACATTAAGTGCCTACATATTTATGCATTATATTTGCAACAAGCAGAATGTTTATATATCCAAACACTCTAATTATAAGTTGTTATAAATTTTAACATTACTTCTGCCAAGTCTCCTCATCCTCTTTTATTATTTTCTTATAGCAATGCTAATGAACCCCTAGCATAACTTAGTTGTGGAGAAACAAAAAAAGCAAGTAACTTAAAAGAAAGATGCAAACTTTCTTCTGATTCATGTAAACTATCTACTGGCAACCTTGAAACTGAGTGTTCTGCATGAATAGTGCAATCAGCAGAAGCAGTTGCAAGGTTTCTTGTTCTGAACGGTTGCGGTGTTCCGGTTATGTTCTGGGTGCTTAAACAAAACACAGATTACAGCCCTTCATGATCAGTAAACACATCACCTCTGTTAAGACTGCAAAGAAACAAACAGTTGGGTTAAATTTGATGGCAACTTGGATCTATCACAAACCACAGCTTAAGGTTCTGAATAGTTAAAGTAACAAAAAAATTTGCTTCCACAACGAGAGACTATCCACACAAAATGGTGGAAATTAATTATATATGGAAAGAGTGGTAGTGAAATCAGGGAAAAGATAACATAAAATTTTGCTATCCAATACACAAGGTGAACTTCTGGTTTTCAGTTTCATTTAAAGTAGCCTAGGATAATGTTTATTAATTTTTTTTAGTCACACTTGTGATCCCTCCCACTCAAAATATACAAATATTGCTCTAGATGAGCATTTTAGAGATAAAAATGACAAGACAAGCAAGTTCACTCTAAGAAATATTTCTGTGTTTCAAGAACAGAAACAAGGTCAGTTCATGTTGTAGACAGCAGCTGTCACCCAAAATCTATCCATGCTATTTTGATGTTTTGTCTGGTTTCCCATAGTTGCAAGGATTTGGAGATCCTCTACAGACAGGCACTGCCATAATACCTTGCTGCTGAATTCCACTTGTTCCTGTATGAGAGTCTCCCAGGGCACATGACTGAACAACAGTGTGACCATCACCAGTTCCCAGCTGAGCTCCTGGAGAGGCAGGGAGAAGACTTAAACATACCAGAAGGTACGACTCCAGTTTTGGAATTTAAAATGTGGGGGGTTTACCCCCTCCTCAAGAGACAAGGCTTTTTATTGTGGCTTTTAAGATTTTTTTTTCAAACCACCTCATTACACGTCCAAAGCTCTAATGGTTTTTGTCTTTCAAAATTCACTGAACCTCCTACAAAAGGAATACATTTCTGATGTGAAAAGTGTAAGTACATGTATATAGGAATATATTTTAAGGAGAAAAGAGTGCAAATAATGTTTATTTTTTAAAAATAAACCCTTCTTGTCTTATAAATGTCTTAAACTTATAAGAAATAAAAGCTCAAGCACCCAGCTTTAAGGAGTTTACATTTTAAATCTTTAGGAGAACTGTACTGGCTTAAGAATAATCAGGTCCATTTTCCTCCACAATCTCCTTCTAACCTTGACTAAAGCCTATGAAGAACATAAAACCAGTAGATTTCCAGTTCTGCTGTATCCTTTTACACTGAAGAGTCTAAGGTGTATATAGTGTGTATATAGTATTTAAGTATTTAAGATACACCATGAGTTAATACAATCTTAATGCTGTTCTTATTTTTTGTTAGTAGCAATAAATTCCAGTAAGCAATCTAATGCCAGCACTACAAAACTTTACAAGTTAACAATTCTCACTTGAAAGTTCACAAGTCACTCCTTATTATAAATATCAGGATGCTTATGCACTTCTAGGAGAAAATCATATTCAAATGCGTTTGAAGTCAAATTGTTTGATACAAGCTAGTAATTAATTTTGGAGGGGGAAAAAACACAAGTTAAAAATATTTGCATATTTGAGATTAATAATTTGAATATGTCTATAAACAAATACTATCAAATAATGAATAAATTTGAAAATATTTGTGACTTGCACTCAAAACTGTCTTATGAAAGCAGTTCTTTCTTATAACATAAAATGGCAATGGCATTATAAAAGAAGTTAGTGTAGTTCAGTTCCAATAATTCTATGTATTGAAAGAATTTGACTGACCTCCTGTACTACCACAACCAGAAATGCTTTCTCCTGGTGAATAGCCCATTAGGCCACCATTTCCATTTCCATTTGGATTAGAAGGCACTGTTGCAAGAAGACCTAAAAAAAAAAAAAAAAAATATATATATATATAAAGAAAGATAAAGTGCAGCATTCTGTTTCCCTTGTGATAGCCAATTCTCCACCCTCACTTTGAGTAGTTTACTTTTATGATAGGAGAACACCTCTCTGTCTTGCCTGCTTCTGTTTCTTGCCAAACTATTTCAGTTCACATTTACTTAACTTATATTTTTCTACATAATATTCTGCGTAACTTTTCCAGTATTCCTTAAGTTACATGTATCCAATATGTTGGGTTTAAGTGCAACATATCCTGATTCCATATCCAGTATCTGAACATACTGACTGCTCAACACCTTCCTGAGCAGTACAAGGCACCTGGTTTACCTCTCGGAGCAAAGGGGAAGAATGCTGCCAGGGGCTGGGTTGGTGCCTGCTTCTGCAGCAGCATTTGCATATGCAAATACAGTATCACTGAAGTTATGAATCACATTAAATTTCTAATCACTGGTACTCAAACCTATCTGTACAAGAGTATCAGAATGCACAAAAGGCCAAGTTTAACAAAAACACTTCCAAAAAATCATTTAAAAAAAAAATCCAGGCAATATTTGGAGAGGCACTCCTCTCAAACTCTTTCCTTTCTCAGTTACATACATTATTTTCATTTACTTGGATACAAACCCTGGTCACCACCCTGAGCTTACACCTGACTCTCACTGCTATGGGACTAAACTACTAACTGCTAGAAGATGAGAGAAGTTTTAAATAAATAAATAAAGCAAATAATCTATAATCATACCCAGTCCTCTGTATCGTGAAAGCTGCTGGTAGATCTGTTTCATCCTCTCAATATTCAGACGGCTTGCCTCTGCATGGTTTACCATTGGTTTGGGATAATTAACTCCTATAATACATTTTGCAGCCTTCTGGATGCTCTCTGGGGCATTCCAAGGATCATAGATGTATTTTGCAGGGAAACCTCTAAGTACTGGCAAATAACGTCTTTAAAAAAATAACAAAAAGGTAAAAAGGTCATGTTACATATAAAGCTGCTCAATAGTTTAAGCAACACCCATGAATCAATCACTGCAATTTCTGGATTGTGAGTTACCTGATATAATCCCCATTTGGGTCAGTTCTTCTGCCAAAACCCACTGGGCAGTAGCAGTGAAAAAACTGCTGAAAGAAGGAACTACAGGACAGCCACATCCAGCTTCCAGCATTCACACTCCAATCTGCATCAAGTAAGAGCTCTTCAAAGACCTTAAGAAATTAGTGCAACAAGTTAGTCTGGACATGGCACACCTTCAAGGCACCTACTTGTTCAGGATTAGTTCCTGAGTTTCTGATTTAAGCACTTTCTTACCTGGCAGCATTCACAGAATGCTCACTATGCAATTGTAAATGCCTTAATGCCAAACTCAAGAACAAAACAAAAAATTCAAAACCAGGCTTTTATCCTGTAAACAAACCTGTAAAAATCTCAGGAAGCTACCCTTTCTTACATGAACAACAAATCCCCAAAGGCTGGCTGGAGCCTGATGGCTTCCAAGTGGTAATTGCTGTTTTCAGAAGAATTGCTTCATCACATCACAGCTGAGTAAGCCTTGCAAACTTGCAGAAAACAGGGAACATACCAAGTACATTTTGAACTCAAATGGTTGGTCTGAATACCTCAACCTGCACAGCACTTTTCACTATGTGAGGAAACCCAAGAGCAGAATTCAAGAGTTTCAGGGTAGCACAAATATACAGAAGTTATGTTCTTGAAGGCTAATAGTTAATCTAGCAAGCCACAGTTTTGAGAATACACTCAAATTCCTGGAGATATTATGAACCACCAAGAACACTGAAGGACGGTGTGACAGATAATGAATTCTGGTCTGAAGACAAAAAAAAAAAAGAGAGAGAAAGAGAGAAAGTTGAAGATTTATGAGGGTTTTACTTTAAATCTGGAGCTCAGTAGTTGTGAAACATTCAAGCTTCCAGCACTGATTGTTTTTTCATCTTCAACACAGACAATACTAACTTGTATAAAAAGAAGTTTATCTGCTCAGTCAGATCACTAGCAGTGCAGGCTGACAAAAAACAGAGAGAAGCCTCATTCTGTGAAGGACAGCGCTCAAGGAGCTTTTATAAAAAGAGTGCACCTACAAGTAGTTTTAAGAACAGATACTTATTTAATACATATTTTTGCATGTTCTGATTTTCCTTTCAACCTTGCATAATTTCAAAATGTTCCAAAGCAACCGCCATCTTTCTTCAAGCTAGGGCACTAAAAACTCAACATCTTAGTACTGCCACCCAACTTCAACTAATATTATTCCTATACAAGGTGTAAATAAAGTAATACCATTTAACAGTGATCTCTTGATCTCTCCCTCCACATACTCAAGCAGGCATTTATTCCACAGTAGACACTGAATAAGTGTTACAAAAGTATCTGCAACTACTTGGGGAAAAACTTTGTTTTGAAAAAATAGGATTTATCTGAAAACACTTTCAAAAAACGTTTCAAATAGATGGTGACTCATAATGCAACAAGATGTTTAGACATTAAGTGTGTTAGCACACAATTGTTCCACTAGATGCTGCCATGTAGTAAGACTTTGGAAATAACACCACGTGGAAGGCCAGATTAACTTTTGCTAGCTATGGGCACGACTTGCACATCTTTCCACTGCGCAAGTCTGGGGCCTTCATATATCTGTATTACTCCAAAAGTAAGAACAAGCTGCCATTTGTCTGTAATATACAGAGTAATATATCTGAGTTACCTATGTGCATCTTCAATGTTTGTATTTATGAACTGCAAAAGTAACCAATTTTTTTTAAATGAAACATGTTTGCTTACAACTGATTTGTTGAGAAAGGAAATTTTGTATGATTATATACATATAGAAATATGGGGTCACAATTCTGATGGCAAGTACATTTTTTTTGATTTCAAAAATAAAATTGTCTGATTCTCACTTTTTCATAGATTATTATTGTTCAGTAAAAGTTATGCTACCCTTCTAAAATGTAAAACTGATTCAAAGGCTTAATTTAGTGAGATTAAATTATTCCACTGATTTCTTAAAAAACCTGACATCTTAAATTTGAACTTCAGGATCTCATACTTGCATAAAATTAACTGCACTGAGCCTTCAGCCAAATCACGTTGCCTTTACCCATACTTCTAACACTGGGCAAAGCAACAGAAATTGCTGAAAGGACATTCTCCATTTTTAGTTTTCTCTCTTTAACTCCCACAGTACTTCCCCTTTGCAGGGAAGCAGATGCAAAATATGAACAGAAATTGTTCACACAGAATGATTGGAAAAAAAAAATTCTCAATTACAATAGTTATCCATGTTTATTTGCCATGATTTAGGAAAAAATCTCAAATTTACAAGAATTTCAGCTGCAAGAAACACTCTAACATTCCAATAAAAGGGGACATTCAAGAGGAAAAATTTCAGCACACCTGGTTTATCAGAACCAATTCCATTTTGCCCACAATTTAAGGTTTATACTTCAACTTACACCACACAGTAACAATTCTAGAATGACTATCTGAAACTTTAACAGGCACTGTAAGAAATTCAAGAATAAGAAACAATACCTTCATTCCTTCTTCCCAGCTAATCCAGAGGTCACCTCGAGTCAAAAAGCATGCTACAGCATGCCGGGCTAAATGGTGAATCCAACCTTCCTGACGAAGCTGTGTCATAATTGCATCAATCCAAGGAAAACCTGTCCTGCCTTCTGCCCATTTGGCCAAAGCCTCAGGATTCTTATCCCATGGAATTTGAACACAGATAGGATTCCCCTCCATTTTATCAAACCGTGGATTGTTAGTCGCCGCTGTGTAGAAAAATTCACGCCATAACAGCTGGCCATAGAGGGAGAGGGGAGGGGAGCTGTTCTTTTTTACCTGAAGATCATCATTAAAGAAAAACATTTTATTAGGAGAAGTAGGGGAAAACCATGGCATCTAATAATATGTAGCTGACTACACAGAAATCCTACCTTTTTGTACAGATCCGTTAACTTGAAATAAAAGAGCCGACAGGACAAACAGCCAAAGCGGAGGTAGGGACTGAGCCCTGTAGGGCTTGCCAGAAGGGAATTTGCATTCATTCGTGGTCTTTCAAAGTTTGCTACCCAAGCCTTAAAAAAACAAAACAAAACCCACACAGAAAAATCAGACTAGAGGCTACATAGCAACTTATAAGGGGAGAAACCACATTCTCTGTAACTGAATGCAAACAGTGGACAGATGGTCAGGTCACCTACGATACCCAGGCGTTCCTTTTGAATCAGCAGAACCTGTAGAAGGTAATTCAGCTCAATGCAGAAGGCATGGACTGTCTTCCAGAACTATCTGTGCCTTTCATTTAAATACATTGGAAATACAACTAGGAATACATTAGCTGTCAGAGGAATTCCCCTTCAAAGTTATAAAACATATGTTTCAAATAAAATTACTTTAAAAATAAATTTAATTTTTTTTAATACAGGAGAGTAAAACAGACTGTCTCTAAAATTCATATCAAAGATAATCTACTATCACCATTAAAAAACAAACTATTGATTTATATCATTGAGGCCTTGAGTTCAAGTTTGGGGGTTTGATTTTTTTTTTAACATAACTTGCCCAAATCTCTTCAGGTTTCATAGCAAAGAGTAACTATGTTTCCCAGATACGTCAGACTTGCAGTGATCTGAAACACACCTTTCGTTCTAAATGTCTTTCCAAACGTGTGAGAGCTTCTGTTTCTCCCCCTGGCCACACTGCAGAAGGCAGACCATCTGTGTCAAAACCTGAAAGACAAATTGAAATAAGGAAATTCCTTGTTTGCTTATACTGTAGGGCAACAAAATTGTAGCATACTGATACTTGACTACATTCTACTGCATCCTGAGAAAAAGCCTCAGGTGGACACATGAAAAGTGTGTGTTTTAGAACAGTATGCAACCAAGTCTTCTCAAAGCACGTCCAATACCTCTAACTTGCAGCAACACTCAAGTTTTTCCTTTTACATGTATATTAATATACATTACAAAGTTTACATGCTGAATGGTCGTACTTCAGTCCCATTTCTTCTGGTTTTGGTTTCTTTGCTTTCTTTTTCATGAAGTGAGCTCTCTGTCATTTTCCAAATCTGCAATATGCAGGCTTATCCTAAAACCACAACTTTTTTTTTTTTATTACTACTAAGAAGCAACAATTGCTTTTGTAACTTACAGAATGTCTAAAAACTTTTTCCACCAAGGTAAAAGCATGAGTGCCATCTTCAGAACATTCCTAGATATCATTGACCTCAACTTAAATAACAGAGATTGGTAACTTGATGATAAACACGTACTTGAGCCACAAAAGAAAGATAAAAAGAAGATAAGGTTTTTTCCACACCCTCCCACCTGCCCCAAGATTGTTCACCAGATGCCTGAGAGAACACGTCTGCCTACAGTTAACCACTGCATAGAGAGATCTTCTCTTCTTATAAAGGCTTTAAAAACCAAGGTCTGTTTTGTGAGAGTTCAAATGGACTAGACAGGGCAGTCACAGGTTGACCAAAATCTGTCCAGACCCTTTTGTTTGCAATTTAGAGGTCATAGCACATTTGCTTGTATTTTGGGAGGTGTGTGGGGAAACAGGAAAGAGACCAGGAGATTCACAGGACAATAGCTGATACTATTCCTTAAAATGACATTCACAGAAACATAAGACTTCTTCCCCCCCAGAAACTTCTAAAGTAATAAATTGTCTTATTACTATTTTTTTTTGGTATATCAAGATGTTTTTATTTAAACTAGTTTGTTAAATGACAGATTAATGACCTGAAGCACAAAGACACAAAGTGCATTTAATACAAAATGAAGCATCAAAGACTATTAATTAGTAGCTTAATGATTATTTGGTACCCTGGCAATGCTGTATTACAAGAATCCAAACAGTACTTAGTATAGTTTGACCTGACCTCTCATTTACCAGAAAACAACCAAAATTTACAGTTGATTATCTTTTTGTGCTCCCTTTGTATGCAATACTTGCATCAGGTTAACCATTAATCACCAGCAGGACCTCATTCACTGTTTTAAGTATTGTGCTTTTAGTGGCAGATTACATCTTACTTGCTTCAAAATGTCAAAGCAATCTCAGAACATACCTAGCTCTTCAAGTGATGGCACACCATATTTCTCATCATGGTCATCAGAAACTGGAGTAGTACATTTTTTCATTACTTCTGGAGTTATAGTCTCCACAGGCATCTCCAGGGGTTCCATTCTACTAATGAGGGTCTGAAATCGCTTGTAAGTAAGAGGAGGCTGTCCTCCATTTAATTCTATTATTCTGTATTAAAGAAAAAGATAAAGAAAAGGAGTATGTCAGACAATAGTATTTAACAGTTTTTCTTATAACATATACACAGCTATACATACACAGAAATAGCTTCTTACCTTCCTCCAGCTTACATAGAATCCCAAATACACATGGTAACCCAGACAGTTAGAACTTTAACTATACCATCCTTTTTTCCCCACTAGGGAGATATATAAATTAACTGTTTATAACTAAGTCAATTTTCTTCATTACTGGGTTACAGGAATTCCCTCATGAACAAGGATATAATGAACACGGACAGTTCAAGGCAAAGAAAAGAACAGATCAGTAGAGCAGATAGAGATCCTAGCTACATACAGAAATATCCAAGTCACCTACAAGACTATGGTATCTGCACTCAAAAAAAATTCACTTTCCCCTTCCGGTATCAAGAACAGGAGTCAATATGAAAACTATCTTAGTATGGGGAAAATTAATATGTAGCTTATACACAATGACTGCTGTAAAACCACAGTTTCATATTTTGCATTGCCACTTTAAATACACCTTAAGTCTTGGAAAAAAAGGAAAACTTCAAAGAAAAATTTACAAAGGGATAGATGGAATCAAATGCTTATTTAGTGGAGTGTTTGGGTGGGAGGGGAAAAAAAAGGAATTTTCAATTTGGGATTAAAAAAAATCAGCTATTGGTTTCAAAAAGTAAATACTTCCAATTTCGCTGCCCTCCCATGTGTCTAACTGTCTCTTATACATTGGCTTGTAACAGAATAAAATGGGCAGCTACCACAATAAATCACTTCATGTTAAGAGAAGACAAGTCATACTTCTAACCAGTTTGTGGATTATGTTTCTATAATAGGGAATTAACACTAATCCATTAAATAGATCTGTAGAAAAATATAAACAAGACATTAAGTAAGGCAACACAGGGATAGCAAACAATCCCCAATTACTTATTACATAGATAATTGGTAGGAAACAGTTCTTAATAAAACATAAAGGACTTTCTCATAACTTGTGTGCAACAAGTGAAATAAAGACAAAACAATTTAACAAAACAACTAAACAAAAACAGATGTTGTTTGGGAGAAGTTACAGGCATGTTTGAGTAACTTATTTATAAATGACAGCTAATTAATATGAACATTATTTTCAAAAGAGCTCCAAATTAAAACTGCATTTCAGATACAGTTACATATCATTTTTTTGAGTTTCAAAGTTCTACTCAGTATGTAATAAAATATGGATGGATGGATGGATAAAAGTGAAACACAAAACAAATCTGTAGTTTTCCTAACTATGAAGTGTTCAGTGTGGAAAGTAGCACACAATACATAAAAAAATACTACATCAAATTCTAAGGGGTTTTTTTCCTCCTTTTTAAAAATCCAAGGTAAATGGTAACTTACTTGTCTAGGTCATACAACGTGTGGGAAATCCGAACAATGACCTCCACTCCAGCTTCACTAGCCAGCTTCTTGATAGCTGCATCTCTTTCCTTCCCAAATGGTTCAGAATCATATTCAATAGAAAGTTTTGCGATGTTCCACTCCTACAACACAAAACAAAGGTGTGGTCCCTTTAGCAACTCAGCTGCATGATGGAGGGTGATGGAAAGGAGAACTGGAAGGACAGGGGCAGAATGGAACACCAGCTATTACCTGTAGATAGTTATGAGAGATACAGAAAGATCCAAAATGCATTAGGCACCCAGAATAACAAAAATAAAGTCCAACTTTTTGGCATCTAAGTAGCTATCAGGCATAAAAAAGCCTCCATCTGTCCTATTACTGTGGGTGCTCACTGTAATGGAACAACTTCCATGCAAATTCTGCAAGCTCATCTCTAACTTCAGGATCCACATACCTTAAGAGACTCAACAGAAGAGGAAGATGACAAAGGCTGTCTTCTGAACATGGATCAGCAGCAGTACCTTGCTCTGCAGAAAAGCTTTTAACATATGCCTGTGAGCTTTAGCAGCAGAACTGAAGTTTCAGGGGAGGGGGGTGGAAATACTGCTACTCTCTCATACTAAACACTTTCTTTACCGTTTCCAAATTCCTACTCCTCCCTCAGACAATCTTCAAATCCTTAATCTAAAAAAAAAAGAAAAAAGGCTGCCTTCTACAAAGAGAATACCTTATGCCTTGAAGTCTAATATCCTTTATGTCACAGATTCTGTTACCAAGGCCACAGTCACAGGTGAGGAAAAAGAAGCTAATAAAGGGATGAATAATGGCTAAGGCTTCTGCAACAGTAGGAAACTGGAAAGGTGAAGTATGCACAAGATGATCCTAGAAAGCCATCATGCCAATCAAACCCAAAGAAATACCTTTCTAATCCCTCAGAATCTTAATGACTTGATTTAATACACCATAGTATTTCAGAGAATTGGATTTACACCAGAGACAAGGGCACTCAATGCTAATCACCTGGGGTGCTATTTCACTTCTGAACTCCAGCTCTCTCCCAGCCCTGAGGAGAGATGATTCCAAGGAGTGCTTGCTCTTTGAAACAAGGCTGGGCTCCGGCCATCCTTAAGTCTGCCAAGACTAACCCAGCAGGCCTTGAATCCTCAAGCAACCTCCTACACCATCACATAACATTTACTCCCCGTTTCATAATGTAAAACCACTGTCTAACAAGTTGCAGCAGATACTTTTCTAAACCCTTCTTTCCTCTGGCTTTTTGCAAAAAAGGCCATAAAAAAAAAACGTGTCCAAGACACAGCATCACGTCCCTAAGGGAGCCAAGAAACTCTGAGACAACCCCTGTGTAATGTGAATACACCCAGATCACATCAGCATGAGCCAGGCAATTAGAAGAATCATGGACACAGATCATTTTGCTCATACTCATACTGCTGAACGGTTTTAGCAACACTGATGCATTAAAAAAATTAGTGATTGCTTCAATTCTATATTCTTTATTGAGCCAAGCCCAAAGAGCTAAAATAGAAAGCAAACCAGGACAAACTGAAGAGGATGAGGCAAGAACAAACCAAAACTTAACTGAAATGAAAGAGCCTAAAGGTGTTTGAGGCCATTTGTAACGATAAAGATGTATCAGTGTTCTGCCATTTGAAGGAATTGTTCTTCAGTCTGTGAAAAAGAAAGCCTTACCAAGAAACAGCTGTGGTACATTCACTCCCAGGAAATCCACAGATGCTGGCACCTGTGATAGGGCTCCTAACACCAGGCCCTACATAAATTCCACTATCTCCTACCATGGCTTAACTAAAGCTTTTTTCCCAAACTTATCTTTTCCACATATGGTCAGGATCACTGCTCACCTTTGAGACATTTAATAGGGATGATCTGAAACGCTTTGTTCAGTGTTAAAATCCCTTCACTGCACTGCAAGTGTCTGATGTACAGCTACTGCTCTAGTAGAAGAATCTGCGAGATGTAAGAGATAAATGCATGTTCCAGGCAGACTTCAGCCAAATATGTGAAGAAGTCCTCAAAAGTTTCAAGAACTTTTTTGAGCACAGAGGATGTCCTGAAAAGCCCCTCAGTGAACCACTATATGATGAAGACACCTTAATTTGAGGAACCAGAAGACATAGATGTGAATGTTCTTTTTTGATGGCTGTACACTATCTATATTATAAGTTATTTTAATTTTCTTCTCACCACTAAAATTAATATTCTAAAAATGTGGCAATCCAATGCTGCCAGGCATTGAAAGATCAGCCTAGCAGCAAGATCAGAAACAGGAACTGTCAAAGTAGCCATTAAAGTATTTAAGAAGACTTGTCACAGGTTGCTCAAATCCAGAAGGCAACGCACGCAACAGCAAGACCTTTGCTCCTATTTAAATGCAATCAAACTAAGTTTGGCAGACAAATAAAACAAGCTTGAATATCTGAGAGGTTGCAAGCAGCAGCTAATGCCACAGTACTCCTCCAGGAAATTCTTCACTGCGGGGAAATCAAGAAAAGTCTAGTAGAAGTATCATCCAGTTAGCATTTCACAACAAAACCACAATAATGAAGATGGAAATGTGAGTTTCGGTTGAGTTTTCAGGTTGGTGTTGAAGACCTGGGAATAAAAATCTTGAACATACGACCTCTGGAAAAATGGGTATTTACTTTTGCCTCCACAGTCTTGCTTTAATCAGTCACCTCAATTCAGTCATTCTGAAAAAACTCTTCAAATCAATTTGCCAAGGGTTCATTTTTACTACACTATTATAGTATTATTACCTTAAATACACTATAATCCATGGACAACATATTACTATCAGTAACAATCACTCACGGCTTTAATGTTTTCTGTAAGACCCTTTCCCACAAAAGCCTTAAATTTCTTTGACCAGAAATTGCTTTTTAGTTACTCTACGCTTTTAACAATCCTACTATTAGAAAAAAAGCTTATTAAATCACCTTTAAAGGCCAAAAAGCAATCACAGAAGATGTTTGGCCTAAATAAAACATTGCTTTTACAGGTCAGGCTTTGAACATGGATTCATGTGTACAAAATTTTATTTCAGTATTACCCAGGGAACCTGTAAAGGAAAATGTAGTAATATACAGTACCTACACTTAACAAACCATATGAAATCAATTCTGTTTCTGGAAAGAAAGAAACAAAACCCTGCAAAGTCTAAAAGCTACTCAGCTCAATTGGTGATATGCACATTAGAGAGGAAAAGTTCAAAACAAACACAAAAAACATTACTGAGAAACTGCAAGGATAGAACAGTATTTGGATGAATAGCTTGCACAGAATGAAACAGTACAAGAAAGATTCCTAGTTGAAATTAATTTGTCGTTCATATTTGTGGACAGAAACAACAAGTGCAAGGTGGCATTTACCTTAAAAAGCCTGGGGAAAACATCTGCTGGCTGTCCACGGATAACAAACAAACGTGAATTCAGTTTCCGTAGATTGGCATCAAGGTCCTCAAGACATTGAAGCAGAAATCTGCAAGAATTGTAAAGAAACATTTATTTTCTGAGGCAAACCAGACAATTTTACAATAGAAAAAGGTAACTAAGAGGAATAATCAACAACAATTATCAGACCTTGAGTGCTTGGTGCATATTTTGGTGATGCATGCATGTTCACATCCTAATTACACTTGGTTTACAGTGGTACAACACCGTGTAATATCTTCCACAATACATAATTCATAAAACCAAACCGCATTGTCATTTCAGTTTTCCCCTACATCTTATTCAGCTCTGGAACGGACTAAAACATACTCTAGTCTTAACTAAACCTACAAGTATCTTGTCATTCTAAAGACAGAAAAACCCCCAACAAACAAACAGATCATCAGCTGTTGGCACACTGCTACTAAACTTAATCCAAGTCCTTCTTACAACACTGAACTGTTACTAAAAACAGCATACCAGAGGAGTACACAGTCATGACTATCCCTCTGGTCTTCATTTATAGAAACAGCCCTCTGTATAACATATGCATCTTGGTTGTAACCTCACCTGAATTATTTCATGAGCAAATTAGCACATCAGGCAAAAAAAAAAAAAGGGGGGGGGGGGAATGGGATGCTGCAAATCTGCAAGTGTTCAAAAGAAACAGGTAGTTGCACAAGGAGTGTTGAGACAGGTTCATATGCGCAAAGATTTATTAGTAGATATAAAAGAAACAAAATAACTCCAATGGTGAAATTGGTTTGGGGAAGAAACAAAAACAAAAGAAGAGAGGAAATAAAGAACTCTATTTTGTGGCCAGCTGGAAAGAGAAGTGCTGGGGGTCCCAGACGAGTGCCCTTCCCCTGGACTCTCTCCAGTCCAACAAGTGGCTCCTCCGTAATACTTTTCTCATGTGGTTGGCAGGTTGATGGAGGTGATCCCCTCCCTTTACTCTGCCCTGGTAAGGCCACATCTGGAGTGCTGAGTCCACTTCTGGGCTCCCCAGTCCAAGAAAGACCAGGACCAGGGGAGGGTCTGGTGGAAGGCTACAAAGATGATGAGAGGACTGGAGCATCCCTCTTACGAGCAAGGGCTAAGAGAGTTGGGCCTGTGTAGTCTGGAGAAGAGATGACTGAGAGGGGATCTTATCAATGCATACAAATATCTTAAATGCAGAGTCAAGAGGATGGGGCCAGACTCTTTTCAGTGGTGCTTAGCAACAAGACAAGGGGCAACAGCACAAACTGAAACAGGAAGCTGCATCTGAATACGAGGAACAACTTTTTTGAGGGTAACAGAAGACTCGAACAGGCTGCCCAGAGAGGTTGCAGTCTCCTTCTCCGGAGATATTCAAAACCCATCTGGACATGATCCTGTGCAACCTGCTCCAGGTGAACCTGCTTCAGCAGGGACAGTTGGACTAGGTGATCTCCAGAGGTCACTTCCTACCCCAACCATTCAATGATTCTGTACTAACAATATACATTTCACCAGGAGCTGCTCAAGCCCTCTCAGCCATTCCTTCTTATAGTGCTGCTGGCACTCAGCAAAGCACATGCTGATCAGGGCAACTGCTGAGTCAACGCCTGGTGGTCATTAACTTCTGTGCTCACACATTATTGGATCCCCTGCCATAAACCACAAGCTACACCCAAAGCGAGGGGAAAAAAGAGGCAATTCCCACACTGCAGTCCATTGCTCCTGAGAAAACCTGCTGTAATGACACTGTGCAGGTGCAAGGCCACAGCGATAACACCTCCGGAGCAAGCGCCCCAGACCAAGGCGGGGGAAGCAGTGCCACGACAGCTGGAGCCTGCGCCTGGTGAGAAGGTGCACAGCTACCACGGAAGGGCAGGAGCACCTCTGCAAGTGCCCACAGTGTTATGAAGACAAAGGCACCGAGCAACCAGGTGTACGAAAATCAGGAGTTCATTAGCACCTAGATTTTTAAGAAGAACCCTAAGAGCTAACCAGATACAAGGAAAATGCTACACCTTCTAGCAGGGATATAGCATACATGACTGCTGTAAACCTGCTAATATCAATTTTCTAAGTATTTAGCAATATGTAAGTGTCGCCTACCTAACACATTGCTTCCAACTTTACATAGGGGAAAAAACTTATCAAAAACACTATCTAAAAGGCTGGGAGGAACCTCCCCTTGCTGCTATTAAATGCCTAAAACATGTGGCTCACTTGACCTGAAAGAGTAAGAACAGGACTCTCGGCAGCCAGCATAAAAGAGTACAATGGCTTCTTGACTGGCAAGCTATGTCTAGATGTTCAATTATTAGAACAAACCAAAAATACCTAATTTTCTCACTTTGCTCAGTGTAGCAATGGGGAACAAAGACGACAGACCCCCTCGTATGTCCAAAGAAGATCCGTTTATTGCCAAAAATTGCCCCCTTTTTACACCCTTAATCTCAACCGAACACAACCGAACCCAAACCGAAGCCTAACAGAACTGGACAGCAGAAGGGCACCCATTGGCTGGCACAGCTGCAGTGCTGCTGGCCACGCGTCCTGTCACCCAATCAACTTCTCGTTCGCATGCTGCCCACGCGTTCCTCCAGCCAATCACAATCTCACTTCCAACTGTCCCTCAGCTGCCTCTCACCCCTCAGCCAACTTCCACCCGTCCGGCTGCAGCTGCGCCTTTCCCACAGGGCCTGCTGGGGAGCGTGAGCCTTGACCACCTTAACAAATACAACCACATATGCCACAGCTCAGTTTTGTTGAAAAAACTCTGGGGTAGTTAGAAAAGAAAAAGAAACTTCTCTATCCTCCTTTAGTTAGAAACCATGCAGGAGTCATTTTAAGAATCAGATGAGAGTTGCATATGCTTCTATCAGAGAGAACTTGAGCCCCATGTTCCCCGGACAAAGTCAATTCCATTTGGACTCTGAAAATTACAGTTTCATTTTATCGTGTTTTTTTTAAAGCTGGAATGACAGACATTATTCATCAGTCTTACCCATGAGAATCTCACTTTCAAGGAGCATGTGCATTCACATATATTTCACAAATCACTAGGAAGAAAAACTGCAACACTGTCTGGGATAACTCTGGAATAGTCCAGAGGGCTTGGTTTGGGGTTTTTTTGTGGTTTGGTTTTATGGAGTTTTGTTGCTGTTACATGGGTTTGTTTGTTTGTTGTCTAAATTCGTATCATGGAGTATAGGGAAAGGTTATGAAGAGAAACTGGTGACATAAAATATTCAAAACTATTCCTGTATTTCAGTCAACTTTTGATTTTTTCCTACTGGAATTTCAGTTCCCTCTATTTTCTCAATCTCTTTTCTTCCTACCTGACTGACCACAATATATAACTTCTAGTCTGGACTTGGCACAAAATCCTGTTCAAGAAGATAACATGCACTGACCCAGTCTCCAATTCACATCCAAGACTCCTAAACTTGCCCTTAATACTGATTAATCTCTATTTGTGGGTTCCCCAAATCCCCTCTATTATCTCTCTTATCTCTCACCACACACCACCATTTCAATCTCCATAAAACTCTTTTAGGTACTTAACAAAAATAACAGGGTAGACTCAAACTGTTAAATATATGTAAGAAGAGAGCAGGAGGGTGGCCAGGGGACACACACACTCCCCCTTACCTCAGCAAAAACCAGAACAAATTAAAAACAGCCAAACCACAGCTTGTGTTGCAAGACTCTCGGAAAGCACATTGTTCAAAAATAACAGACCAAATCAAGCCCTAGTGACCCTACAATATTTACAGTAATAGCAATGCAAAGGAATACTGCTTTTGACTTCCAGAACACAGACTCAGTTCACAAGCAGTTACTCAGAACAAGCATGCCATTTATTAAACATATTTGAATCTTTCAGTTGAACCAAATGTGTTTTAACAAAATGTGATGCAAATAATTAATCACCTATTTTGTTTTCATCAACTGTATTTATGCTATACCACATCTAAAGGTATAGCATATATTTTCTCATTAAAGTGTTAATAAAAGTTGTCTAACATAAAAGCCTTTACAAAGGCTTACAGAATCACAAAATACTTTGGGTTGGAAGGGACTTTTAAAGGTCATCTAGTCCAATCTCCCCTGCAAAGAGCCTTATTCAATACGAACCTTCTTAAATAATTGCTTTTAAATACATCCCTTACCAAGAAACTCAATAATCGAATCAACTACTTGTCATAACCAAAGTTTTCACCTCCTCTTTTTCTCATGAGAACCCATAAAACTCGCAGAAGCAGCACAGCATCTTTAACTGTATGCAAAATTACTTGACCTTTCTCTCTGAAAAGATACACCAAAACGCTCACAAACACGTTTCTTTCACAGTATAACAAAACCGAAAATGAATGATAAATTAGTCTATGAACTGAAAACTAATATGAAACCTCCATTTCATAAAAAGTATTTCCTTTCAGTTTATGAGCTCTAGAGGCAAACTTTCTTCACAGCAGCTATGAAGTAAGAGCTGCTAGGCCTGGACTCTACTATACTTTATACCAGCCTGCGGCAATGAGAAGGTATTAGAATCTCTCCCTACAATAACAGGTCACGTTTCTGAGTCTACAGTCTAAATGAACTTTTTTTTCCTTCAACCTAACAGTCAATGGGACTGCACTTTCTTTTTCACTTTGAATGAATTATATGAGCTATAGGACTTCATTAAAAGACACAAAAAGGATGCCCAGATAATTTTTATCAGATTAATGCATCAGCCCAGTTTTCTGTATCTGGTCTAAAACATCCCTTGGGCAAACCAGAAGGAAATGTTCACTAATAATTCCACAGTAGCAAACCATGTGATGTATGTGCACAACTGGCATGATAGAGGGAGGCAGGAAAGACTTACTTAGATGCAAAGCATACCTGTCTGCAAGCAACATTCTTGGAGAGCATTACACACATTTTGCCAGAGCCATCTAATTATGATATTCAGAACTGTCTTCAAAGCTGCTGAAGACTTCATTCTTTAAAAGACATGCCCACAAAATCTTAGTAGTTGACTCCTAGAAACTCCACAACCTTCCCTGCTGTCAATCATACAAGGTATGCTTGGGGTCTAAAATATAAACTAATTGCCAGAAACCGGCAATAGCTGCATAATACAGCTCATAATTTTAGCTACCATGCAACTGAAATAAACTGATACCATCAAAGTAGCTATTCAAAAACTTCAATAAATAATTGTTAACACAGTTAACCATTAACAAAATGACCTAAAGCAAGCATTACATCACGCAATGTTCCTGGCTCTGCACTATTAACATGATTAAAGACTATCCATGGAAGAAGTCAGGAGCAGTCTGTTAAAAAGGTAACACTTTTATTTAGGGAGGAGACTAGCAAGAAGGATACTTATAGACACACTATTTAAGGCTACCGTTAAGTCTTGTTTGGGGTTATTTTTAGGAGTAATAAACACCCAGAAACCACAACCACATATAACTATCCTTGCCAGTACGAAACGAGGGCAGTTGCTGGGAATTGAGGGGACTTAAAATGCAGTGACTTTTCTTGCAGGTGCTATCTGAAAATGCTAGTGCTAAACCATTAAGAATAATTTTTCTGAACTAATCCAGATTCTGAATGTAACCATTAGCAGGAGTGTTAGACTGCAGAGACACACAAAATATAGGAATTTACCTAGGCTTCCTCATTCTGAGAGGAAATTTAAAACCTTGAGTGAAAAAGAACTTGTTCCGTTCCTAAGTTTGATTAATACTTTTTACCCCTGATTGGTCAACTTGCAGCAATCCATCCATCCAGGTTAAACTTGTGTTTAACCTGTCTTTTTAAATACCTTCTATCTATCCACTAGTCCTCACACCAAGCCATTGATTTCCATCAACAGAAAAGCTCCGTCAAACATGAGACTCATGTCGTTATGGATGTTTGATTGCCACCCAGACTTTGTCTATCAGAATTATCTTAGGCAGCCTAATATCTGCTAGCTTTATTACCCTGTTCAATTGTTTTTTCCAACACTGTTATCAGCTATTCCTCCTTCATCTTTCAGAGTTTAGTAGAGCTGGATTCAATAAAAAGCAGGAGTATTACACACTGTATAATATCAACTACATTTTATTAGAGGGAGTATAATTTACAGCATTAGACCCTAATGTAGTAATCACACAAATCATGCACCATTTATTTCTCTTCAGAGAGAGAGAAAGAGAGAGAGAGAGAACACTTTTCTTTCACACATACTTGGCCATATGTTTGATTAGGTTATTAGGAGATTTCAGCATCAGGTAAATATATACCTCATACTAATTTCAACAGGAATCACAATCAAATACCAAATCTAACACCAAAACAGAGTATGAGGCGCTGAGAAGTATCTCAAATTTGATGTCCCTTTATACAAATACTTAATATTTTACCAGTATATTTTCTTGTTTGATTGTCACCAACCAATGTGTCTTACTGCAAGCAGTATATTCTTATGAAACTATAAGAAGATTAAGCTCAGACAGGATTTAAGTGTTATGTACACTCCACAGCACCCTTTGGCAGCCAGCCACAATAGTATTTTCCTGTTACCAAATCAAGGTCACAGAGGCATCCCTTATTGTACCACATTGTTTCAACGAATCCTACATCCAATTTCCACATCCTAAAATGGTATACAATAATACATTTCGTAAAGGTATTATCCTTTGAGCTTATACACAAGAGCAGGAAAAAGTTCATGTTATTTAACTCTAGATACTTCAGTGAAATAGCTGTGGGAGCTAACTAATCTCCTGCAGGGGTGCTCTACACTCAGTGAAATAAAAAACAGCTCCTTCAGAGAGCAATTCAGGACTACAGCATCTTTCATAACTTAGTAGAGCTGATCCACTTGCAAAAACAAAACCAAACACTGACCATGAAGTGCGTCACTTGGCTTTTTCTCCCCTGATATTTACTACTGTTATAATCTTTAAGCCAAAGCAGAGCTGTGACGGAGAAAGAATGCAAGATACATCCAAGCCCATGTACAGCTCTAAAAGAGGTTCTCAGGGGAAAAAAAAAAAACCATTCTTTGAAAACAGATGAAAGAAAGGGCTTTGAACAATAATCAAGAGAAAACCGTGTTTAAAATTTAATCTCTCCAAGCTGAGTCCTTTTGGGTGCATGTTCTTTGACACTAAGGAATAAAGACCATTTCAGATACGGAGTGGGAATAGAACAGCAACTACAGCAAGCAATACTGGTCTATTAGGAACAACAAACTCATTTGAATCAAACCTAGCTCCCATTGGGCACAAAGCTAACATTTCCTTACATACCATCCCTCATTAATTTCTTTCCAAGTGAACTATCTTTTCAAGGTTAGCATTCCCCAAAGGAAGGAAACACAGTTTTTTTGTCCTATTCAAAAGTCGTTCATATTCTCCCAAAGATGAAGGAAGCAGGGTAATAGGTAGGCTTACAACCCTGGACTTTTGGAGAGCTACCTTTGGCCTCTTCAAGGACCTACTTGGAAGAATCCCAAGGGTTAAGACTCCAGAAGGTAGAGGGGTCCAAGGGAGCTGGTTAATATTCAAGCATCATTTCTCCCAAGCTAAAGACCCGTGCACATCCCTATTACTAAGAAATCGATTAAAAGGATCAGAAGATCTGTATGGATGAGCAAGGAGCTTCTGACAAAACTGAAACAGAAGAACATTTACAGAATATGGAAAATGGGACAGGCCACTTGGGAGGGATAAAGGCATGTTGTCAGAGTATGCAGGGATATGAAAAGGAATGTTAAAGTCCATTTGGAATTGAATCTAGCAAGGGATGTCATGTACGACAAGAAGGGCTTTCTTCCACACCTTCCTACCTTTCGCTACAAGTAGCAAAAGCAAGACTAGGGAAACATGGGCTCACTGCTGAATCAAGTGGGCATCCTGGTGACGAAGGATACAGAGAAGACAGAGTTACTGAATGCTTTCTTTGCTCAGTCTTTATTGCTAAAGCCAGACTACGGGAATCCCTGAGCATGGAGGGAAGAGAGAAATTGTGAGGAAAGGAAGATATTCCTTTGGTCAAGGAGGATCAGATTAGATATCCTTTAGCCACGCTCGACACCCAGAAATCCACAGGCCCCAATGAGATGCACTCATGAGTGCTGAGGGAGCTGGCAGATGTTATTGCTAAACCATCATCCACTCTCTATAGTCTTTGAAAGGTCACGGAGAACAGGAGAAGTGCATGAAAATACCAGTACAGGTTAAATGTTGTCCTGCTGCAAAGTAGCTCTGCAGAGAAGGACCTGTGATTCCTGGTGGACAACAGGTTAAACCAGGAGCCAGCAGTGTGCCTTTCTGGCCAAGAAGACCAATGGTACCCTGGGATACATTAGGAAGAGCATTGCCAGGCATGTCAGGGGAGATGATCTTCCCACTCTACTCTGCACCAGTGAGGCCACATCCGGAGTGACGTGTCCAGGATTGTGGCTCGGTACACTGGGCTGCCCGGTTCAAGAAAGACAAGGAACTACTGGAGAAGGTCCAGGGGAGGGCTACAAAGTTGATGAGGGGACTGGAGCATCTCTCTAATGAGAAAAGGCTGAGAGAGCTGGGCCTGCGCAGTCTGGAGAAGAGAGGACTGAGAGGGAATCTTACCAATACATACAAATATCTTAAGGGCGGTGTTAAGGGGACGAGGCCAGACTCTTTCCAGCCGTGCCCAGTGACAGGATAAGGGGCAATGGGCACAAACTGAAACACAGGAAGTTCCATCTGAATACGAAGAAAAACTTCTTTACTGTGGGAGTGACAGATCTCAGGAACAGGCCCCAGACAGGTTGCAGTCTCCTTCCCTGGAGATACTCAAAACCCACCCGGACACATCCTGTGCAACCTCCTCTGGGTGAATCTGCCTTAGCGGGGGCGTTGGACTTGATGATCTCCAAAGTCCCTTCCTACCCCAACCATTTTTTGATTCCATGAAATGGCATTATGAAGTTGGTTCCTATTTTGTGAGCCATACATCACAGCAAATGGTGTATTTAGCTTCTATGAAGTCTGGATCTTAACTTCACATTCAAAGGGCACCCATCACTCACCTAAATTATTCCCATGTAACTCGAAATGAACATCTCAAATTACTTCATGTTACAAAGGTCAGCCTGCTGGTGATAGGAGACTAACAGGCTCACAGCTTCCTAACTCTCTCTCTCCCAGTGTCTTCCATTCTTTAATGTACATATTCTGTGGGGTTTTTTTTCTAATCCTCTAATTCCAATCTGATAAATCAAAGTCTTTATTATTTGACTTTAATTCTTTATTCCTGCTCTCTCCAGAAAGACACTAGTTGGATCCATAAAGGAAAACCCAATAGCAAACAAATTGTACTGGAGACAACTGGGGAAATATTATCTAGAAGCAAATTACAAAATTAGAGTTACTTGAGAGTACAGACATGCTCATACATAAATAAATTTAAACCACCTTATTCTCATGTATCCAAGCTCTCTTATTTAAATTAGCAGCTCTTAAGGCTTGATGTAATTAAAAGAGAGCTGGCCTGCTTTATAAAATATTTCAGCCATGTTATTTTCAGCAACCTAAGCTGTCCATGAGAAAGTAACAGCTAAGGCTCATTTCAAAAGAGCAAGTATGATAAGAGCACTCCAACAAGGCAGTCTTGCAATCTGATTCTGAAGGACAGATTTTACACTGCCCTTCATTTACTTTAATAAAACCCTCTTCCTCTCCTTACATTAAAGTGACCTCTTTAAAGTTACAATTAGTGCTAGTAAAATTTTGCAGTTTTATGTTTCCTAGAAATAAAACATTGGCTTAAATAAATATATTTCTCAACTACACTGGATAAATTGCAAATCCTTAAGGTACAATTCCATCATCTCTGGCTTCCCATATCTCAAAAATCTATTAAACTAATAGAAGAGAATTAAGGATAGAACTGAAATCCTTTAGCAAGCACAGAAATTGATAGAAAGTTTGGAAAACCAAAAAAAAAAATATCCTGAAGCTATTCTTGGAAATCTTAATTAAAATTGACTGGCGCTCACCTTATGGTGGTCAGACTTTCAGCATTGTCTTAACTTCCCACTCTTACGAATCAAAATGCCACAGTTTTCTGAACTGGTCTTTCAAAGCTGAAATTAGTCATTTATAGCTGAACACAAGGTAAACTTGATCAAGATGTATTCAGGGTTTTGAGTAATAATCATGTAGAAAAAAAAAACATTTAACCCCCCTCCAAACAAATAACTGAAACACAGATTTGTTTATCAAGCTGCATAAATCCTGAAAACCTCCACTTTGTCCTCAATTATCTCAGCATGTGGGCAGACTAATGGAGGTAACTGTTCATGCTGCAGAGACCTTACAGAGCTGACGCAGGAGATGCTCAGAGCTCAGTAACACAGGTCCTGGAAAACAGAACTGAAGTATAGCTCAAGACACAACAGATGAAAAAAATCCAAATAACTTCTAGATAAACATGCTATCTTCATCTGCCACAGCTTCAGCAGCTCTCTGCAATACTGAAGGCCAGGACCAACAGAAAGTACATCACTTGAAGTAACTAAATTGATGTTAAAAAGTTACATAGTATAGTGAAGTAGAAGATTCTGATAACTAAGGAGTGATACTCGGTCATCTGTGCCCAAGTCATAGTAGTTTAGATAAAGAATTATTTTATGAAGAATAAAACCTTACTATAACAACTGTACTTTTACATTTTCCCCATCTACCCATTCCTTTTAGAAGTCAGGAGTGGATTTCCAAAATTCACTTCCTAAACACCAGTGACGGCTTTTTTTATTACTTTGTTGAAAGACTAAAGGTAGCCAACTGGAGAACATCCTTCTAAAAAGAATCACTGCACTTTTCTTCCAGTTTGCTTGTGTGAGGATTAGAATTAATAGCAAAAGAGAAGACTCAGACAAGTCAGAACGCTGCCAATTTAAAAAAAAAAGGGGGGCGGGCAGCAAGCCCACCTTCCTGAATGCGGATAAACTTTGTTGGAGACAAGTGGTTAGTAAAAGAGCAGTTAAATATCAAAAGAAATTGTTAGCATTCCAGAAAAGTGATACTCATTGAATTATAGAATATCCTGAGTTGGAAGGGACCCACAAGGACCAACAAGTCCAGCTGCTGGCTCTGCATAAGGCAACCCCAAGAATCACATCATCTGCCTGAGAGCATTGCCCAAACACTTCTTGAACTCTGTCAAGCTTGGTGCTGTGACTGCTTCGCTGGGGAGCCTGTTCCAGCACTCAAGAAAGAGTTTATCTTTTCCTAGAACAAGGTGGTTTGTTTGTTTGTTTTGTTTTAACTCTAAAGTTATTTCTATAGACAAAATTTATAGGGGAAGATTTGTAGGCTCTGAACTCTGGAAACATAATCATCAATGACAGGCATTATTGTTACACAGAACTGTCAAGCAAAAAAAGATGTTCCCCACTAAAGGTCAAACTGAACAGAAACAAACCTTATTTGCTTTAATCCTCCTATATCCAATTGGCATCAGGGGGCAAGACCAAGGGGGCGGAGGGGAAGGAGCAGGGCAGGAGGAGCCCACAAAGCCTGCAGCTTTCATTGTTACATATCTCCTAACCTGATCATTTCCTTATAGCACTTTCAAGAAGAACATTTCAATATGAATCAACAAAAATAGTTTCGTAAAGTAGGTCGTTGCTGCAGCAACCGGGCGGCTGTTTGGACTACTCCCTGCCACAATGACCTACTTTTCCAGTTATATGTAACCGTTGTAGTAAGAGCCGAATATTCCTTCCCTATGGAGCCCCTCCGAGAGGATTCCTGTACCACAGCTGAACTTTATTCCTAACAGGGACAGAGAAAGGCTTCATTTGAGCAGGTACAAGCAGCGGGTCGGTTCTGCTCCTCTGTGTCATACTCAGAAGTGTTGGTGGCTAAAGGTTACATGAAACCCAATACGTGCTCGGAGCTCAGAAAGTGCCACGGCAGCGCTCAGAGCCGGAGGAGCTGATAAAGAATGGAAGGGGAAGGTGCGAAAAGGAACAGCCGCTCGTGAACAGCGTGTCCCCTGCCAGACTCAACAGCTGGCACCAACTTCGGCACAGACAGGCTGTTCCTGTACCACCACCCAAGCACAAGCTCATGGACACCATCCGTTATTACAGGTCTAAATAACACTAAATCTGCATAAAAGAAAAACCCTGGTGAATGGCAGGTAAAGCTCACAAGTTTTTAAACCCTATTTAACCCTGCATGCGCTGGAGAGGGGAGATACAAAGGTACCACACAAATCCAGGAAGAAATGCTGACAATTACATAACTTCCTGTTTACTGTTGCTGTTAAAACCAGCATTTTTCCTTATGACAAAGGAAAAAATATCACCTCTTCAACTAATGAAGGAAATAACTATCTCTGTAGGAATAAGACTGCAAAACTTCAAACATAATCACACCGATTTGTACTTAGGTATCTTTTCATCAATTTATTCAATCTCAAGTTCAAAAGTTTTCATTCAAGGTAAAATTAAAGAGACAAGCACAAGAGACAAACATTTCCAAGAAAAAGAAAACTCATTCCAAGAAAAGGCAAGCTAGGCATTACCATACAGTACACCCTAATTAGAACTCATGTCAACAGAAAGCTTCTGACAGATACAGCTCATATGAATGCAGAAAAACAAAGAACACACAAAAAAGCTCTCCAAAGCTTACTTAACCTTAAATATTCTTAAAATTTCTAAGTTCAGCAGGAAAAATACTGCAGCTGGTGACAATATGGTACTGCAAGTGGAAAAGTTTTTGGAATTTCCCCCACACTTTCATTTGGGAACAAGCCACTTAAAATGACATAACTGTTCCTGAAAATCTCATACTCTTCAAACAGAATAGTAAAAAAAAAAACACCCTAAAAGCCTAAAAATTATTTTTACTTTACCACTGCACTTGACAAGCCATAGAGCAACAACTGCAAAGGGAGGATTCTGGAATTAAGACAGACTAATAGAGGGAAAAAAAGTGCGGAATTATGAAAAAAAAATAGGAAAGGCTGCTGCTGAAAGAGCAGCATGCAATTACTAGTAACGCTTTTCGGTCTGAAAGTGTGACCTCCAGAGCCAAAAATGCAAGCTTCATTGTGCTGTCTCATATGGAAGCAGTAAAAAATTGGAGTAAAACTTCTAGCAAACACAGCACTGAAGAATTTTGCTTTGACAAACTAAGACAATGTTTCAGTGTTGGCACTGAAAAAGAGAGGTCAGTGGAATTATGTCCGAAAGAATGCAGAAAGCCAAGTTCTAAAATGTAAAAATAGAAAGATCCACATTATCCCCCACAAACTCATTATTTTCTTCATGGTTTAGAAGAAAAACACACTACTGCTGAAATAAAGTACTTCTCAACAGTAAATTTATTGGCAACTTGCTTCCAAAAAGGAAATTTAAATCAAGTAAAAAAACCCTACTCACTGAAAAGCACCATGACTATAAGATGAAAATGAATTTTACACAGGTCTCCTCAGGTTATGAAAGCCTTGACATAAAAGGGGGAAATACACAGCAATTAAAGCAGAACTGTCAATACCACAGCAATTTACAACTTTTTCCTTTGTCATAAACTGAAGAAACTACATACTAGTAGATGTTTCCAGGTCATACAAATGAAAGAGTATGCTAGAGAAAAAATTAAAAATTAAAGTCTCTCATAGAGTCATTTAAGGAAGCATTCACAGGATTTGGGAGATGCTGTGCAATAGCAGTGAACAGCAAACAGTTATGCTGTCTAAAAAGAAACATGGATAAAGCACTGTAACCTACACCATACCAGGCCTGTCATCTACTGAAAAGTAATGATGGAAAGTCACAGGAATTATCCCTAGGCAACACAAATAAAACAAATAATTCAGATGCCATCCTTGGCTTGATCACCCTCATTAATATTTGGATGGTTTCAACTTTTTGAGTTCACTAATAGCAAGACTAACAAAGAACAAAACTGAAATGCAACCTCCTCCCTAAAGACCCTTCTGAAACCTGGACGGCAAAAATTACTGTGGAGAATATTTTCTTTTAAATGCATGTCTCAGTTTTACAGATGTAGTCATGCTTCTCCCATGAGACAGGAAAAAGGGAAAAAATATTAGGTAATCTCTGCTAAAAGCCACAATGTTTTCTTCAACTCTAAGACTTCTAGAAAAAAAATGAGCTTGTTTAGTCTCTAGAATATAAAAGATGAAGGAGAAAGAATGGAAAAAAAAAAAAATCACTTGATGTCACAGGATTTACAGACAGAAAATTTCAGCTCAGAGGAAACTCTATAGAGAACAGAGCAAAGAACATCTAGTCCATTCTCCAATGAATCCAATATATTAGAAATCAAACCACTATTTTCAATGCCAGTTGCTCTATAAAATGCAGTATCACAGTTCTCTGTACGCATCCCCAGTACTTCAGAACTGCAAAGATTGTGAAATTGAGATAAAGTTCGCCATGGTGTTCTGTATCTTCAGTGCACAGCAAAACTGCAACCCCCCTGAGACCATGATCTTGCTTTATGAACTATATAAGGCATGAAGTAACAAGCAGCCTACATGAACAAGTTACCTATCTATTTCTCTGTCTGATGCAAATTACCCTCCTATTTCTGTTTTTTCAATTACTTTCTGTCTCCCTCTCTCTCTCTCAATTGCAGCACAGTTTACCCCTCACCGACAAGGTCAGTAGGACACTGGCATTGAGAAACCAGGAAAAAAAAAATTCTGCAAGCACTGAACTCCACAGGTTCCTTACTATAAAAAATAAAGCATTTCCTAGGTCATGGATTTCATACTTTGGATAGATAACAGATAGAAAAACCCAAGTTTTCCTTACAAGAATTGTTCCTAAGTAACCTGCACTGTAGATATTTCGTCTCCATCACTGAAGAATTAATAACATATGTTCATACTTCACAACTTCCCCATTTGAGCTTAAACAGAATTTTTTCAACGTTTCTGGTTTTAATATTGAAGGGATAAAGGTTTGTGTTCTGAAAGGGTACAAACTCTCAGTGCAAGAATTTTACAGCCTTTACTTTTCATGTCTGTGAAAGAGCCACAAACATACAGATGTTAGAGAAGAAATGCATGAGAGTGAACAGGAAGGGAAAAGATTTCCTACAAATTAAAAAACATTGAGATAAAGTACCTTTCTAAAGCAGGTCCAGAAAATTTCTCTAGTTTAATTGTAGGAGGAAGCAATGCATAACACAAAAGCTCAGGTGTACATCACATACCTGTCAACACAGAAATTAGATATGCAGGACACATCCTAACCAATGTTCAACTGGAAGAAATCCCTTCCATCTCTGATAAACCAAACAGGTTTTGTCTTATTACAAGAAAGTTGTTGCACTTTTCAAAGAGATTATAAGCAACAGTTTGACACCTGAATTTACTTCTGAAACCCTGAGTATTATGAAATTCTTATTTCCTAGCCAAGTTTACCAATGACGAATTTTAGACCTTTCAAATACTAATGCAATTTAAAAATAAATAAAAATTAAAAAATCAAAGTATAGAATTTGCAAAAAAAAAGTCCTGTTTTAGGAAGTTCTGTTCACTGCAGCTCAGCTACTCTCTAAACTAATGCTAACAAAGCTCATGTGTTGGTTTTTAGTATCTCCACTGGTAACTGGAACGCACTCCGATTTGTAACTGTTCCAAAAATACAGACACACGTAGACTTTTGCCACAGCCATCTCCACTTACATGCTTGAAACAGAACACTGAAATATTGACCTGTCCTTTCCAGTCTATCCTTCACGTCCACTGAAGCTTTATTCCCTTATAAAAAAACATTTACACTCACAAAACTCCAAAGCAGTGAAAGCAAATGCTTTATGGTGACCTGAAAAACAAATGGAGGCTTCAGGGTTAGAAGAACATTGCAATTATAGCTCACCTCTTGACCTAGATTGCAAAGGACGTGAAAGCCAGAAGTACACAGAAGCACACAAACTAACCTTGTTCCATGTTAAATTAAGAGTTCTGAGAAATCTAAGTGAAATGTATTGCACCAAAATACTATGAAGTTCTTACCCTGGTAATCAAATCCAGTCCTTTCCTAGGGGTAACCAAAGGCATGGCTATTAAACCTGCTAAAATGTGATATGCAAATTCCTAAGCCCATGGAACACAAAGCCACATACTCGCACACTGCTTACACAACCCACTCATGCTCAAGCTGACTTTTGCCTTTTTAGGCCACTATGGGAAGGTCACAAGATTCCACAAAGCAAACAGTTTCATTCAGTATGCAAATTCATAACATCACAGACTTTAGTGTGACTTCTACACTGAAAAAATGGCCGACTTTGCTGGCAGCTTGACCTTCCTCCTATCACAGGTTATATAACTAACCTGAAAACCTGCCAGGCACTGAGACAGAGTATGGAAAAGAACCACTTCTGAAAAGAAAGGCTTCCATGCTGTAGAGAAACTGTTAGAAACCAAAAAGTTCAGGCAGTGCACAATGATAAACAGGCTTTTTTGCAATATTTGCATAATATATTTAAAGAGTAGCTTTCATTGGTTGGGATAAAGACATTTTCCCAAACTGGAGGGGAATATATTTTATTGTATTAAAATGGCCAAAAGAGAATGATAATATATAAAATAACTTGAAGAACTGATGCAGAATTCACTGACTCTGCCACATACTGATCAGTTAAGAAAAAAAGAATTCTGTATTCTTGATTGCCTAAAAAAAGCTGCTTTCACATTCATCACAGATGGTGTTTGTTGGGGGTTATCACCCTCCCCATTTGTGACCAGAGCAGGAAACACTATGACGTGCAGACAGATTACCTTCCCCTACAATGTGATCTACCGATACTTATGTAAAATAAAACAAAAATAAATTACTGGTCCCAAGAGAAGGAAGACTTAAAAAAATCCTATCGACTTCTTTCAAAATCACATTTCTCCCTTAATATTCTAAGTCCACATACTACCCTTACATATCAAGGACACTCAAGCCAGATCTTCTCTGGACATCCTCAAACCTGGAGATTAGTGATGTAAAACCAGGTGTCTAAAACCTCAAAATTTCTTAACCTGAGGAATTAAGATTCCTTCAAGATCAACCTTAGAGTCAAAACCCAAATTGTATAGATGCTCACTATAATTTTTCTGGCCTGTAGTACCTGCTATTTGGAAAAACCAACTTATTGAGCACAATTCAATTTGCAGTACTGCCTGCTCCTGCCAGACCAGCCAGTACAGTCTTCTTGTCCAACTGAATAATAGTTACATTACAGAATCTGGTGATACGAGAACATTCACCAAAATAAGGAAACAAGCACCGTGCAATTTCTCAGCTAGCAGGCTTATTTCTCACATTCTGACAGTTTGACAAAAAATAAATTGCACCTTTTCCCTGCACAGTAAAAAGGCCAATACTTATTTTCAGCAATATCATTTCAAAGGGTGTCAACAAATGGCAAGCCACTGAAGAAACCAATAATCCCCTTCCAAAAAACACCTGGTGGTTACTGCAGACATGAGCAATGCAGGCCAGAGTTACACGACCATTGTAATCTGACTCAAATCCATACTGCCACTGAAAGAAATGGTACCTGCCCTTCCCATTCTTTGCCTCTTCACTATGACTACTGTGCCAGCAAAAGGGTCACCATCTACCACAGAGCTAATCCCACCAAAACTGGTAATTAATCTCTTTTGGACAGATTGATGAGCTAAACTGGCTCACCACAGGGCTGTGTGCTATCATAAAAGGGTGGAACCAACCCTTTCATCAACAGTGCAGGATTAAACCCATGAGGACATACGTCAGTGTGCTTCAGTGACGTACTTTGTAAATCATAGGGCTAGATCATGTAACACAAATTATAGAGGGAGTTGCTGAATTGCAGGCACTTTTGGGGTAAAAAATTATTTTGGGGAAGAGAACAGGTGAGCAGCCTAGGGGTGTGGCACTGGGGGGTTTCTCCAATCTAACTGCTAGTACCACAGAACTCCCATCTGAACATGCAACTTCTGGAAACAAGCTACATATAGACTTTTTCAGATTCATCACCCTCAATTTAATGGGCTGGGTGAACAGAAGTGCTCCAAGTGGCACACGCTGCTCTAGAGCTGAAGCCACTCATTAGAGGGCACGATGGGTTGCATTAGGTTTGCGTGGCCAGGTTTTGGTAGTGGGGGGCTACAAGGGTGGCTGCTGTGGGAGGCTGCTGGAAGCTTTGCCCATGTCTTTCCGGGCCGATGCCAGACGGCTCCAACACGGACCTGCCGCTGGCCAAGGTAGCGCCTCTGGGATAACGCGTTTGACAGGAGGAAAACGTTATTGCTCGGGAGCAATTGAAGGCAGAGAGGAACAAGAACATGCGAGAGAAACAACTCTGCAGACTCCTAAGTCAGGGATGAAGGAGGGGGAGGACACACTCCAGGCACCAGAGCAGAGATTCCTCGGCAGACTGTGGTGAAGATCACTGAGAGGAAGGCTGTCCACCTACAGCCCATAAAGGACCATGGCAGCGAAAATATGAGTGTGAAGAGTCCTTCCCCTGAGGAAAAAGGAGCAGAGACAATGTTTGATGAACTGACCAAAACCTCCATTCCCCATCCCTCTGTGTTCCTGGGGGACAGGAGGTAGAGAAAATGGGAGTGAAGTTGAGCCCAGAAAGAAGGGAGGGGTGAGAGGAAGGTGCTTTAAGAATTTAGTTTATTTTTTGTTACCCTATTCTGATTTGATTTGCAATAAATTAATTAATTTTCCCCATAATGGTAACGGCTGAGTGACCTCTCCTTGTCCTTATCTTGACCCACAAGCTTTTTGTTTTATTTTCTATTCCCTGTCTAACTGAGGGGAGTGATAGAGTGCCTTTGGTGGGCTTCATGTTAAATATTTCATAAATCAAATAGATTTTCCTTCTAAGTGCTACACAATAAAAACAAACTTAAAGGGATGTTTTCATCAGGGAAGTCATAAATATTTCTGTGTATTCCTTTTTACATATTAATCATGTCACCAAAATTAACAAAGTATACTACACAAATTGTGTCAGCCTGAATTACATATATGAAACTCAAATCACTCATAGATTAATTCTATTGACAAACTTTTTCCACAATCCCACATCCAGCAAACACATCTCTATTGGACAAATCATACCTACATAAGCTGAAACTGTATTTTCAAAACCACATGCACAGAATAGCAAAATTTAATAGATACTACAGAAAGATGCCTAAAGTATTAATTTTTTAAAACAAGTTCCCATTTTCATGAATTTCAGTGATTGTCCTGGAAATTAAACTTTTTCTTTCCTCAGGTTTTAATTTTTAATTTGCTTAAAATCTGAGTGTGGGAAAAAAAAAATCACCTTTTTTCTTTCTCCGAAATCAATACCGCTATCTGCCATAACAGCAGCAGCTAACTTTGAAGGATGTTGAATACAACAATATTCTCACAAAATCTAAGAGATGTACAAAACAAATTCTCTTACTCTTACTTTAAAAGTGAAATCTGTTCTCTTCAAAAATGGTTAAGAAAAAGAAATACAAGAATTGGCAAGATTAGACCATCCATCTATAAAACCAGCTGTTGCACACCAGTGTTTTAGGTAGCATATTACAGACAAGACATACACACTCAAAAAGACAAACTAAAAGAAGTAAATTATTACCTAAAGTAAATCCTTATGCAGCAACTAACAGAATGTTTGCATTTCTTTTCAGGTACTGTGATCAATTGCCACTGCACTAAAACTAGGACTAAATTAAACTCTCCCCTAGGTGATGGTGTTAAGCATAAGATCCCATTCTCCTTAATATGGAAAAGTCTGTGAGGACATATGAACACATTTTTTCAGAAGTAGGTAATGGTTACTTGTTGGAGTATGCAAGTTACATTCCTTGTCTGCTTTGTTGACACAATTAGATGCAAGCTAATTCTGGTGCCAAACGTTTAAGGGCAACTGACAAAATTTTAAGAGAGTCTCAGTGTGATTTTAGCATTTAGCATCTCCCTCCACCATTTCTCCATCACCTTTTACTGCACCAAGTAACTTCTCTCTCTCGAGTGTTGATCTGTGAACAACACTGTGAACTCATCCCATAGAAAAAGCATGTCTCAATGAAAGCACATCTTGATTTATTTGACAGCTTGAAAAAAAAGGAACAATAAGAAGAAACAGAACAGAACCAGAAAAAAATGAAGTGAGCTGAGGGAGGTCCCGGCATTTGTTACATAGCAATCACGAATTTAGAACAGGTAGGCTGAATGCCAGGAGAAAGGAGGTCAGTAAGACCATGTGACTGCTTAGTAATTAGACTTGCTCAATAGTGCAATTACACAAAAATATTAGTTCCCTATTGTTACATGACTGTTTAAAGAGAAAAGTTAATTAGAAAGCACCTACGTATTAAAGGTTGCTATTGACCAGATTTAACACGTTTGTTAATATAAACTGTAACTGGTGACCCTGCAGAGTGACAATGCTCTAACAAGAAACTAAACCTCCTGGTTTCTTGTATTCTTTCACAGTTTTTCCTCATATAGATTGTGTTAGTCATAGTTTGATAGAGAAGAGTTTAGCCCAGGGCACTAGAACCATAAACTCACCAGAACACAAACACTTGGTGTCAATCAACTCAAATTAAGAAAGAACCACCGTAAATTCACACCAGGAGGTTAAATTTGACTCATGTTCCTAATGCTGAAGTGCTTCTGCTCCTAGTCTCAAATAAAATGTTTTTGTCTAATTCAACACCCTACTCAACAGGCATGTAAGCAATGATTCTGCTCATGGTCATCAAGTGAGCAAGAACATAAAATGTTTGATCATTAATTACAAGTGCCAAATGAGAGTGGCAAACCAAAAAACTGCATCATAGATCTTGTGTATACTTATTGCGAATGTTTCTCATTAAAACCACTGGAACCTAAAATGAATTCATACCAAACTAGTAACTGTCCATTTAAATAAAAACGTATTAAGAAGAACTGTAATAAACATACAGCTTTAGCAGCCAGTTATTCTATAACGTTATTGTACTTTTAAACTTGAAAAAAACCTGATGATCTCACAAAACCAGGCTATGCAGGCAGCAAGATTTCCTACTCAAATCCATGTGCAGCATATGCCTTGAGGGTATTTGAGTACCAGGAGATTGCTTGAAGTGCTTTGGACAGGGGAGTTGTAGCATGCCCCAAACTCAGTCCCTCTAACCAGCAGCTAAAACCAGGCATTTTTCTTCAAATGCAAAATGCAGTGGAAGGACTAGATGCCTTCTAAAACACTGAAAACACTGTTAAAGTAAACCAATCAGCAAATATATCACACACAAATGTACTCAAGGATTCTATTAGCTAATGATCATATTACACAGTCATTGAAGAACCAGGGCAATAGCACTGAAGACATGAACTTCCTTCTGCTAGAATCAAAGTTCACACTTGTCTATCATTCACTAGCTCAGAGAACACGACCAAAAACTGCTCAGCATTTCAGCTGCAGGGCACATTAGAAACCTAGGACATGTATTCTTAGACATGTGATTTCCTTAACACTTAGACTTGTGCCAATTGTCCACATTCTTTCAAAACTTAAATAGCTGTTCATGTATGACCCACAAAATTAACACCTCTGAGCTTCTTCATTAAGTCAAAATGTTATTCAAAAAACTTATACCTTCAAAACAAAAACGATTTAAAAGTCTCTTATAAAAGAAATGTACATCATGAATCTCAGATAAGGGAAGTACCTAACAATTATTTTTAAGTTATTTTTGTCAGTGAAAATGAAATAAACATCAAGTTAAAGTTCACAGAAAGCATCTTTAGTATTTCTATCCCTTGAAAACAAGAGGACTGTAAGGAAAACCTCTCAAAATGTGAAAAAAAATAGAAACCCAAAACTCCAAAGGTAAGTTACCTGGTTGGTAAAGTATTTAATAAGCTAGGATAAAAATTATTAAATCCAAAAGGAATAATCCTTCAATTGAACTCAACTGAAACCTGAAGTATCTAAACTTTGTCATTCTTCTATGACGTAGTGTTAAGCTAAGTTTCATTGTGCTTGCTCCGTAATTAGGCAACTTCTCAGCATTGCAGTCTGGGCAGGCTAAGTTCAGGAGCATTTCAAGTTCGTGACATCGGAGGGACAGACAATACACAAACTCTATTGCATTATCAACCCTTTTAAAAGGGTAACAATTTTCAGATTCCTAGTGATATGTTAACTAATCTCACATGACAAGCAGGCACAGAGGTCCTATTAACCTCTGCCTTATTATGGCACACATTTAACATGCAAGCGTCAGTCACAGCTCCACAGTAAAGTTCATTTTTATACTGGGGAGGAGAATTACAACCGGCTTGAAGGTGCAGGAACAAATCTGCACGCTCCAGAAAGGGACACTGCACACCAAGCCAGCCAGAGTTCAAGTCTTTAGACAACGCTCTCAGGCACAATGTGGGTTTTCTGGAGCTCTTCTGTGCAGGACCAGGAGTTGGACTCCATGATCCTTGTGGGTCACTTCCAACTCAGGATATTCTGTGATACCCTTCCATGCAGGAACGCTACTCTGAGAAAGTACTTCTGAGCCAAGCGAGCAGCTTCAGAGTTTTTCCAGGACGGAGTCGCCCTGGGGTTCCCGGCTGCCCCGAGTTCCTGAGATGGTGCAATCCCTCCGGGCTGCTCCCCACAGGGTTTTCCGCCCGGCAGCACCCCCGCTCTGAGCTCCAGCGCTCGGGCACTGAACCGCCGCCCTCGGGAGCGAGAACGAGGGTCCCCCTCCCCGAGAAGCCACGGCCCCCGCCCCATACTCTGCCAGGGGCTTCTCAGTTCCTTCTTCCCCGTCCCTCCCACGTGCGCCGCGGGAGCCGCAGCCCGGGCCGGCGCTGGGCTGGATATNNATATGTAACCCCGCCGGGCCCGCGGGGAGGGCGGGCGGCCGAGGGAAGCCGGCGCTGGCGGCGGCCCAATCGGGCGCGGAGGGGAGGGGATGGCGGGGAGGCAGCGTGACCGAATACATAACGCGGGGATTAGGGCCCCCGCAGCGCCCCGCACTCACCGCCACCTGTTGATGCCCACGTTGGAGGAGCCGGCGAACCAGGGGTCCAGGATGTAGACGCAGCGCACAGTGTCGGCGCCCTGGATGCATTCCCGCAGCGCCGGGTTGTCGTGGAGCCGCAGCCCCTTGCGGAACCAGTGTACGGCGTTCACCCCCATGCCGGGCGCGGGCGCTCA
>VWZW01005809.1:93394-116067 GCA_013397115.1 Edolisoma coerulescens
CGGCCGCCGGTGACTCCGGCAGGAGCGGCACGAAGCGGGAGCGGCGCTCGGGGCGGGATGGGCCTGCAGCCTCTGCTCCCGTGCTGGCTGCAGGAGAACATCCGCCTCCTGCCTCTCCGGCCCCAAGCGGAGTCCAAGGGGTGAGAAAGGGACGGGCCAGGTGGCCGGGCTGTAGGAGCAGGCTGTGATGGAGACCCTTGTTTTCTCTGTGCTGAAAGCACCACCACTTGATGACCAGTGGTTTAAATAGTGCGGTGCGTCCTTAAGCGCTTTTCAAATGTCTTTCCTTTCCTGGATATAAGGAAAAGCTTTTTCCCCATGAGGACAGTTGAGCAGTAGAACAGGTAGAACAGAGGCCAGGTGGCCTCCATCCATGGAGGCTTTAAAGATCTGATTGCACAAAGGAGCCTGGATCCTGCAGACCCTGCTTTGAGCTCTTGAGATCCCTTCAAACCTGGATTATCCTAGGATCCTCTATGTTTTTTTCTAGAAAGCTTTATTTTGGTCTAGCATATCTTTTATAATTCTTTACCTCATTTCCACCACTAATGCAAAGCAGGGATTTTTTTTTTTTTGTAAATGCAGAAGTGTGAACATTTACTGTGCATTAATCTACAAAACTGCTACCTATCACTACCCAGATTCCTTCAAACCATTCAAACCCTGTCTGCACTGCTCTCTTCTAGGTAGATATTTACTCTTCCTGGTTAAAGTTCAATCTAGGCATTCAGTACTTTCATTTAATTCTTTACAGCCTACTAAGTTTCCTGTAATGAGAATGGTAGTGGTCAGGCAGTCATACTGTTGCCCTCTTTACTAAAAGATACTGTGAAAAACCTAATATGAGTAAAAGTTTGGGTTTGCTAATTTTCAAAAAGTGAGGTTTGAGTCTCAAAACACACATTCAGAAATTCAAATGAGGGCTAAATCAACCAGTTGAACCTTGTATCCATTTCCTATAGAAGATCTATGTAGAAGTCTCATTAAATATTGAAACTTATAGCACCCCTTTACTCTATATATACAGGTCTCTGCAGGCGTGCTAGCAAGCAGGATCACAGGTAACTTTGACATTAGCTCACTTCCTCATTGCTGTTCTAACACTTGGTGGTGAGAGGGTGCTGCTGACTGTGGGAGCAAATATCTTATCTGAGCTGGCTGGATTTTTTCTTAATCTCTCAATTGCTTTACAATCCCCACAGCAACCTAAGTGCGTAAAAAAGTTAGAGTGGGGTCCTGCACATTAGAACGTGCATTAGATCCAACAAGAGCTTTAAGAGAACTCTGAATTCATGAAAGCAGTTACATACCCAGGAAATGTGATACTGTCATCTATGGACTTGGAAATACATCAAATAACTCAGATCTTCTTGGTTTCTGTAGAACACCATGACATTCAAATTCTTTCATGTTATTTTGCATGTTGTATTTTGCAAAGGGTTTTTTTACAAGGGCTCCTGAGTACCCCAGTCAAATGAGTTTTGGCAAATAAAGTTTTCCTTTCTTTTACAGTATTCTGTGTCTCTGATGATCCTCACTAACAGGGGAAAATTGACTATGATGCCAGACATTTTTAGAAAATGTAAAGCTTCTCTTAAGTGAATATAACAACCATTCCCATGTCAGATTTTAGAAGAGCACAATTTACTATATCAGAATTTTTTAAAAGCTCTGTAATAGTTAAAATTACAGTATTTTAAGGGACTGCATTACTCACAAGGCAATTTTGTTTAACAGCAGGATTACACATTGAAGTGAAAGTAAGTCATGGTTATTTTTCCAGTTTGTACTTTGGAAATACTATTTGACATCCCAAACAATTTCACAACACTTCAGTTTTCTGGCAGCTTCTAGCTGAGCTGAAGCATTAATGAAGAAAGCGCTGATGCTTCAGAGATTTTCTTATTCTGAGTGGACCCACTAAACTCAGTAGAACTGCTCAGAGTGCTCAGACACAGGCAGTTGTGTCACTCCTGTCGAGGAGAGGTTTAGTTGGCAGTCACTTTTTCAGGACATGGAAAGGTCAGCACACAAAATGTCTGTGACTTACCTACACTTCCAGTGCTTTCAGGGTTACTGGGAAAAATCACTTGTTCTGTGCTGGGGCTTGGGACAGCACTTTTGAAGTCACAAGGTGTATGAAGACAAAACCATCAGCCCTGGGGTTCTCACACAAGCAGCTCATTAGGCAATTGGTTTTGCCTTAGAGATGTGAAATAATACTAAAGAACAAGTTATCAGTAAACAGCTTCTGTTAATAACAGAAGTGTGCATATAGGAAATTATGTCTAACTCTTAGTTTTTGATGTAGTAACATAACAATAGTCCAGCTTAGAAGCAGAAAGAAAGCAACCTGAAACAAAGGTACACTTTCTTGAGATAAAGGATTTACCTCTAGAAAATATTTAACCTTATCTGGCAACTAGAAAGAGGATTTATCACTAAAGTTCTCTAAACAAACCATGCACTTTCTTAGAAGATGGGCTATAAGGAAGATTCTAGGGCTCTTGTACAGCTGTGGAATAGGTATGTTAGTCTGTTATGGAGGAGATCAGACTGCATGATCATAGCAGTATTTTCTCTCCTAAAAAAACCCCAACAACAACAACAACAAAAAAACCCAACCAAAAGTAACTTAACAGTGCTCATGTCGGTACTTTTTGAAGCATGCTATACCTAGGGAGAGGTGAAAGCAACTATCCTAATGTTCTCATTTTCCGTTTGAGCAGTTTTAAGCGTGTTACCAGCAGCAGCCATTTGCAGGAGTATTGCAGCGATCAGCAGTTCTCCCTTTCCCACTCGGTACTTCCAAAGGGTTGTTACGAAAACACCCCCCGGGAAGTTAAAGATACACTTGATGATATCTTTGTTTGACTGCGGTGGCTCCTTTGCCCCTGCAGAGCGGGTGACAGCACATGTGCTATTGGTGATAACTGGGCAGCCCGTTTGAGCAAAGGTGAGGTGTGGGGTTGGCCCTGTGGACTCCAGCACAGCCACACACCTATTCCACAAGGACTCTGCCTACAGAAGAGGCCTGGAGGCAGAAATAAGGCATGGCTGCAAGGGGCAGCTGCAGCAAAGTAGGTGCTGGAAGAGGCAGGTGAAGGCCTGGAAATGTTACTGTGTACTTGCTTCCTCCCCCAAAATACCAGGGTGCTTATTCAACCTCAATTAACACACTCAGCTGGTAAAAACCGCTTACATAAAGGTTCATGTGAGTTTTTTCTCCCTTAATTATATAATGATTTCAAAATGAAGTTATGCTTCAAACTGCTGCTGAAGCAGCACTGCGTGGTGGGTCTCTGACACATGAAAGAACAACTCACACTCCAAATAATGCTTGAGAACTTAAAGCAAATACATTCATAAGAACTAAGAAAGATATTTAAGCTGCCATTTTCGTTAATTTAGTGGGATTGCTGTCAAATGGAATTGCATGAATCATTTTTCTCATACAGTGTGAGTGATCTGTAATGCAGTAACAATGTTAGCTGCCAGAAATGGCTGACAGTTCGGAGCTTGTATGCCTGCAGGCATATGGGCAGAGCGCTGCCCCACGACAGGTCTGTTGCATCCATGCTACTGTTCAGTGACGTGTCTGTCAGAATGGTACCTTTTCAAAACCAGTCTTTTCCCCCTGCTTCCACGTGAAAGCTGGATCTTGCACTAATAACAAAAACCACTCTTGAGAGTAATATCTTATGCCAGCTCTGTCTAAACGTCAATGATTCTGAGCATTAACCTGTTGCTTAAATGTGTTTTCTTACAGTTGTTGTGTCTCCACAGGACTGACTTCCATGATGTTGAGAGGAGTTGCTCACGGTGCAAAAGACACATTCACTCTTCTGTTGACAAGGTCTCAGAGCTGTAACCTGGCACTGAAGTTTTCATCAGTATGGCCTGATGTAGCAAACAGAAGCTTCCTAATGCATTCCAGTTACACAACTGATACCAAGTCAAGAGAGGAAAATAAAAAAACCCTTGAGAGTCTCTACAGTTTGTCAGTTGATATCACGAAGATACGCAGACTGAAGGAGTGGGTCCTTCTCCAGGATGTGGCCTATGTTAAAGAAATTGCTGGTATCTTACAGGAAATGGGAGCAGATGAGACCACTGTAGCCAGCATCATAGAACGCTGCCCAGAGGCAATTCTCCACACCCCAGCAGAGATAAGCTCTCAGAGAGCTTTATGGCAATTAGTATGCCAGAATGAAAAACAGCTGATTAAATTAATAGAGCAATTTCCAGAGTCTTTTTTTACTACTGAGCATCAGCAGAACCAGAAGGCAAACATACTGTTTTTTCAAGAGCTGGGACTTAAGAATAATATAATCACCAGGTTCTTGACAAGTGCACCCAATATTTTCTATAATCCTGTTGAGAAAAACAAAAATATGATAGAGACATTACAAAGAAATTACTTAAATTTAGGGGGTTCTGAAGCAAATATGAAGATCTGGATACTGAAGCTATTGAGCCAAAATCCATTTATTTTATTAAATACCTCCACTGCAATCCAGGAGAACTTGGAATTTCTCCAAAAGAATGATTTCACTGACCAGGAAGTTCTACAGCTGCTCTCTAAACTTAAAGGCTTCATTTTTCAACTTAATTCTACTACTATGCAGAAGACTATGCTTTTCTCCAAAAACGTCTTTAAGTGCAGTGATCAAGAACTAAAACAACTAGTGCTGAAATGCCCAGCCCTTCTCTACTATTCTGTTCCAGTTTTGGAAGAAAGACTTGAAGGACTACTGAAGGAAGGAATTTCTACAGCACAGATCAGAGAGACACCAATGGTGCTGGAGCTGACAACACAAATCATTCAGTACCGAATTAAAAAGCTCTCTGCATTAGGATATGATATAAAGAGTGGAAATCTAGAAAGCTTGAATGGTACTAAAAAAGATTTTGAAGTCACTTATGGTAAGATACAATCAAAGAAGGAGAGACCAATTTTTAATCCTGTTGCTCCTCTACACATTGAAGATTAATTTGAACGCTGTACTTCAAGTTATGCAAAAACAAATTAAAAGGGAAGTTGGTTCTTTGAGAAGAGATGGAACAAGAGCAATCTTTACCTGACTGTAGTCTTATACTTTACTTTGTCCAGGAGGGGGTCTTAGGCAAAACTTCCTGGTACAATTGCAGTATTCTAATGCTTTCAAATAATATCATACAAATTATGGTTATGATAAAGGTTGCCTTTTTCTAAGAGTACCTCAGATGTGACATTTTCTTACCTGACAAGGCATTAACTGCCTTAGATTTTCAGCTCTGTCACTAGTGATAAGCACAATTTTTATCTGAGGAAGACAAAAGGAGGATTTTTTTTCCAGCAGTGTTCATCAGTCCGCTGGTTCAATGTCTTGCGGAAACTCTCTTGGAGTTTTATTCCTTATTGCTGAAGTAGCTCTAACTCCTGACTTGCAACAGACTTGATTTCTTGGATAGGAAAGCCCTGTCCTGAGCACAGGGGTGGGACATAATTTTTTTTATTCAGTGATGGCTACAGTGAGGCCGCAGTGTATACGAACCATAATGCAAAGGAACTACAAGATGACAACCTTCACATTTCTGGGACTTCAAAATTTACTTATTTTTCAAAAGGTTTGGGACAGGAGGAAATACATTTATTGTTATTATATAGTTCTTAATCTCTTCTAGCAAGGTTTGGGGACAAGAAAAATTAGGGAGAGACTCAAGTCTCAAATGATGGTTGGAGGAAAGTCATGCTTTATATTAGGTGCAACAAAACTCTAGTCTGTAAACCACTGGTGATTAAAAATGACTACCAGATTTGCACACAGCTGCAACAGTTTCTAAATATATGGGTGGCACTGCATCTCAGATAACACCATATGACAATTGGCAACAAGTGCTGGCTTTCAAAATAGTAACTATCAGACAGCATTTAAGTTCTCAGAGGATTTGATTTCTTCTCATTTATGGGCTGTGAATGATAATATAAAATAGTAGCATCACTGAATCATCTCCATAGAATTAGGATCATCAGTGATTTTATTTCTCAGGCTTTCCTAAGTAGCTATTCCACACACATTCCCTCTTGACAGCAGAATAAAAACCAGCTACACACCACCCTCGCTCCAGGCATTATTCAAGGTCATTTTTAACACACATTTTGGCAACAAGTCCAGGCCTCCATTTCTTAAAATGCAGTTTTGAATTGCTGAAGAAAGCTGGTATTGAATTACTGGTCCAGAGGGTGGGCTGCAAGATGGTGATTTTATATAGTCTGCCACGTTATCTGCTGTGCATTGGAGAAGGGCTGGAAACATCTGGTAGGAGCAGTGCCAAGATCTCAGCAGCTGAAGGTCTTGCACTGAGCACTCTGCAGGTGAGTGCGGATGTGAGAGAGGCTCTGGGGGTAAATGCCACTCTTGCAGGAGCTCCTGCGACAGTGGCAGGAATTCAAGAAGGGGATGTATCACCAGCATGAAGAAAATCAGGCTGTGGTACTAGGCCGTGTCTATGCTGACTCTTTCAAAACACATTATCATGTTTTAAGAGGAAACTGTTAAGACAGCTGTATTAAAAATTCACAGGAACTTGCCTTTGTTACTTTCTGACTGTCCTTCCCAGCTCAGCTATTAAGCAGACCACAATATTATCTGAATTCAAAAGCCTCCTTCCCCTCAGACACAAGGGGGCATTTCAGCTCTCCAAAGCTCTTCATAACACAATCTAACTGAGCCAGAGACCTGATTGGTGGCTTAGGAGGAAAAGGAAGCCAAGACATAGAACAGTGCTTTCCCTGAATATTTAGTTCTAGCATTTCTACAGGTATCTGTTTTTACAAAGTTCTCGAAACAGCTTATTCCCATCACTTACATTATCTCCAGTGGCACCAGAACAGGAAAAGGATGTATTTCCTTACCTGGGTCACAGCCTGAGTAATCACAAACTCATTTTGCATTCTGAATGTTTCAATTTCTCTTCCCCTTTCAAAACGAAAGCATGAGCAAAAATGCTCTTTTTCTCTACTACTAGATGAAAATTCAGTCAATCCTTCATTCATAACTCCATGCCTGGGACCTGTTTCTCTCTTCTTCACAGGATTCATTTACAGTAAAACCTCAGGAAAGCTCCCAGTCACCAAAACACTCTATTGCTGAAATCCTCATCTCTTGTTACTCACAGAGACTGTGGACCAGCCTGTGGGTAAGCCTTTCATTACATAGCAAGCAGGCATACAAGCTGCCTTCATAAACATTTCCCCTTTTGAAAGAGGGACTGGGAAAAGAAAAGTGACATAAAGCTACCACAAAAACAATCCCAAGACATAAGAACAACCTCACCCTCCCTGAAAATTTCAGTTCCCTATGCCATTCAGCTCACTATGATCTTAAAAGTGTGTATTCCCAAGCATCATTGATCAGGGGAAAAGAAAACTAGTGCAAAGGCTTTTGTGCTGTGTCTGTGCACAGCTTACACACTGAAGTTACAGCTTTTGCTGAGAGCTGGTTGATGCTAAATAGATACAAATAAAAGACACTCTGGAGCATGGTACTGTGGGAAGATGTATACCTAAGTATGCCTTTCTCCACAAAACTAAGGAAGCTTTCAAATGTCTGAAACAGCAACAATTTAATGTTTCACAGGTGCCAGGACAGAATTGGAACAAGTTTTTAAGATGAAGCAAGTTCCATAAGTGAATGGAAAACACACAGGATATAGGACAAAGCTCTTTGAAAACTAAAACTATATGTCATGTAAAAGTTTCAGTTACAAGAACTCAAAATAATAGCTACAGGATATGTTAAGAACAAAACATAATGAATTGTTGGCAACTCTTTTCATACCTAACATTGCTTATCTCAGACCACACTTGGTTTGCTGCAAGTTTCATAGTTTAAAAATTAAAGATATAATAAAAAAATGGGTATGACCAGTTCAACATTCCCATTTTCAGAAAAACTACTAGGAAGGGTTTGGTTGAGTGTCAGAATTATTGCTGTGCTCCAAACAGGTGACTCTTTTAAAGAGTTCAGTGGCAGCACTTAGGGGATATGGCTACACTGGAAATCGCAGGGGAGCAGACCATACTAAATTATATGCTGCAGCTAGATTGCCTCTGATATCCAGGCTAGCTCATTTCTAGAGCTAACTGGTACCTCTAAGCCATACTATATTCCATGCAATTTGCTTTTGACTATAAAAAAAAGTTAAAGGCTTCCATTTGTTGCATAAACTTACCTCATTACACCCTTGCAGCAGATCAGAACCAAGCAGCTGGTGCATCTAACAGAAGGAGCAGACACCATTTCTTGGGTTTTTTCTCTCCCCTCCACCCCGAGTTCCCATGCTTGCAAGTATCATGCTTCCAACATATACAATTACTGATATAAAATAAAGTTGTTACAGAGTGCAGTTGAAGTACCAATGGCTCAGAGAGATTGGGTGACTACAGTACCATAATTCAGACATGGTGTACTTTCAACACCCGTGAACAGAGGACTAAGTTTGACAAGTGATATGTTTCGAATTTTTTTCATTTTTAAAAAGTCCCCTCCATATATCCTTCTAGTACAACCACAGCCACTGAAAAAGTAAGTGTACAAGTTCTCCATAAAAACACAAGATTTTAGAAAATACTGCATACACAACATGAACAGATGCCTTCCATGGGCTTCCCAAGAGGTTACTTATTTGCAAAGTCAGTACACAAATAAAAGATCACAAATGGTTTCTATTTTAAGGCAATCTCACGCTGTGCCATTACAAGTGCATTTTGCCTCACACGCTGCAGAGGATATACAGGTGTTCCCATTCGAGGTGTCAACATTTGGATTACTTGAATCATGTTTCTTTTTTTTTTTTTTTAAGGCCTCATCTACCATTTTTGGTTTGTTTTAAGTAGAAGTATTGCATTTTACTCAAAAATCAAAATGAAAAGTATGAGAGATGTAGTGAAAAATTCCTTGCATTTGCTTAAACAGAGCAAAAAGCTAACCTGGTGCATCATGGAGTTGAGAGAACAGCTTTGCTAGTTCTTCAGTGGTTTCCAGTTACACAAAGGAATTTCTAGCAAGTTAGACAGTTGTGCTAGATGACCACAAACATCAGCCCAGTTTCCGTAGGCTGTCATTTTTTCTAATGTCTGTAAGAAGTTTATTAGAAGCAAGTTCTCATTTGTAGGAGATAGATGCATATTATTAAATACACCTGAGATGGAGCGATCACATTTTCAGTAAAAATTGACAAAGGTTCAGATATCAGGATTTATAAAGAGCCTAAAGCTCATTTTGTAAACTGCACTGAAACAACAGGACAGTTCTCTACACAGCTTCACCTAGTAAAAAGAGATTTTTATCTAATAAGGCATTAAGTTAGTTTACTCTTTATGATCCTTTCTACCATGTTAAGCTTTTTCACTTCTATCTCCCATTCCCATTTCCAATTCCTGCACACCTCCAGTCTCTTTTCTCCAGTCTTCACTGGCAGAATGCAGTCAGGCATAGTTTAGAGGCTGCCTGCAAATACAGGTTCATAACCAAGACTAGGCACGTCCAACAGTGCTTTTACACAGCTGAAGGATCCTTAGCAGGAGGATGTGGAAACCACTGAGAACAGCACTGGCATCTCGTTGTATCGATGGCATTGCAGAGACTACCGGGCTTCTACATTCACATTTTAGTCCAAAACTGCAGAAGACTTACAGTAAATGAATATTCAAATATGTATTACTCCTTCAGATACACTTACTCACTTCTATAGTTATCAAGTGTAACATTTCACCAGATACAAAGCTTCAATCTAAGCTCTAATAAACCCTCATACGCTGTGCTAGCCAAGCTTCTTCTGTCCTTTTCAGATGAAATCGAGTTACTTGCACAACTCGTTAAGAGTGTCTAAGACACATGGCTTCTCATGGTCCCAATCTTAGCAGATATTAATGCCACTGATGCAACAATCTGGAGAATCGAGTATGTCTCAGTTTTGGTTTTAGTCAGACTTGTCCTTTTTCTTTCCTGTTAAAGGCACTTTACTTGCAACAGCAGATCCTACAGCTGTAACGCCTCCAGCTACAGCAGAAACACTTCCTTTGACTAGACCCACTCCCACGGAAGGCACAGATGTGACCGCTGTTTTGGTAATTTCCAAGCTCTTCCCTCCAATCCAAGCAACACCCCCAATCGTGGCACCAACAGCTCCCTTTGTGACACTGAAGAGGCCACCAGTCACACGAGAAAGCATGCCAGCCTGCTGCTGCGGGTGGTCTTTGAGTGACCCTAAGGGAAGAAACAACAAACAAATCAATTTCAGCACTAGGATTTAAGCATTTTCAAAAAAAGCGTTACTCGTAAGTATTTCCTTTTCTAACCCAAAAGCCATTGCACAGTCTATACTTAGCTTGCAGGCTGCTTTTCTTGGATGCTCATACAACACCTAGTCCTAAATAACAAACAAGAGGGAAACCAAGAAAAGAGCAAGTGGCACCATAGTGGGCAGAGCTAGGGAAGAAACAAACGTGAAATAGAGAGGTGAGGGAGTCAGAAGCAGAAGTAACATGCTTGGAGGAGGACAGTGGGTCTAGGAGACAGCAGGAAAGAAAAATCAGCTCTTGAGGCACTAGAGACCTCTGTCCAGCCCTGCCAGCACACTGACTTTCCACTGCAACACGCCTCAGGAGAACCAGCAGAACAGGTCTGTCCCCAGCGCCCTGGCTGCTGACAACTTGCATCCAGAGCACAGATTCCAAGAGTCACATCCCAGCACTCGTCTATCACAAGATGAAAACCAGGGTGAGCAACTGTCCATGCACTGCCAATGCGTTTGTGGTAACGCTAGGATTGACCCAGGACTCAATTCATCAAAGAACTGTAAAGGTCAGAGTTCCTATGTGCATGCCTAGAATAATTCAAAAACAAAAGATGCCACCTAAATGAGAGAATTTCCTACAAAGTTGACAAAAAGGAAAACAAGGATCCAGAATAGTGAAGCCCAAAGGAGTAGAAAATACTGAAAGTCCTTCCAGCTTACACTGGTCTCCTATTTAAGAAATTGATATAGGTAATAGAAAGGGTAGTGGAAATTGAAAACGTAAATGACAGCTTTGTACTTAAAGCTATGTAATACTCTTGCTGGTTCATTCTAGGCCAGCAGCTTTCAACATGGACATCTCCAGCAAAAACGCATTGCCAACACAAACACACAGAGAGCAGAATTTCTATTTACATACAGAAGGCCTTTAAAGCATCACACTCAGAAGGAAGTATGCAGAGCCTGCTATAAATCCAATGTCTAGGGTTTATTCACTAGAGGATTCTTTTGACCAGAGTTATAGAACTTGTAACAAATTTGGTCAAAAACTGTTTCACTTCCACTTAACTGGTTCACTATCATCAGGGTGAAATAGGCATAAAGTTTCATCCCACTGAATTTTAAGAGCTGATTTCAATGAATCAGAACTGATATAAGCAAGAAATGATCCATCATAACTAATAAGAGATGCAAATAAAAGTAATCTTTATGTGTTTTTCTTTACATTACTTCATGTAGCCAGTCCTTTGACAACATCTACACTATTTCACAAGTGTAAATACAGAATGTGACAGTGTATAAATAACTTCTGGTAATGGCTGACACATTCCATTTCCATCCTGTTTGCATTGTTCATGTCCTAGCAAATGCCCAGAGCTGCAAAGTTTTATTGCCAGTTGATTTCTGCTCTAGGATACACATCCCTGGTCTCCTGTTTTCTAAAAAGTATGTTTCCAAAGAGTACCAGCCCATGCCTAAATCTATGAAGGCTGGCTCAGTCACTTAGACATGGTGCTGATAACACCCACGTTGGGGGCTGATCCCCACATGGACCCTCCACTTAAGAGCTGGGCTCGATGATCCTTGTGGATGCTTTGCAACTCAGACTGTTTTGTGATTTACGGAGCACTGAGAAAATGACACAAGTTCCCTATCCAGGAGTTGGCTCCACCAGGCTATCTTGCAGCCAGCTTCCCGCTGAAAGGAATCCAAGAACGAACAAGAGTTTGAGTGAACTTAGGTTGCAAAGGTTGGCGCCACTTGCAAGGCAGAAAATACAGCATTAGAATAGCACTACTCATAAAAAGCAGGAGCACAAAAGCTTCTTCCACACATTCTTTAAAGCCTTTGGGCACCAAGCTTGTTGAGCGTGATTTGAACAAACTGCAACTATTTCTGTCTTTAGGAAAAACTGCAAATTGGTTTTGGAATTGAGCCTTTCCTCTAAGGAGTATTTTGGCAGCCTGCTCAGAGAGATGATCTTGCCAGCATTGAACTGGTATCCTTCCATCCACATTTTGGCCATCTTTCTATGATGGTGTAAGTGTATCATGTATAAGGCCTTGCACAACATTCAAAATGGGGTTATTTTTCAAGGGTATTCCAATATTTTAACTGAACTCATTGGGCTTGAAGAGTGCACGTGAACCAGAACCAAAAGGAATAAAGCCTCTTCAAGGATGGAGTTTACATTAAGATGAGCTGTGCTTCGTTCTATTTCTTCTAACTACACCAACTTTCTCCATCTATTTAGACTTCATATTCAAACTGGTTATTGTCATACTGAAAGAAAACAATGTGCAGAAGAAAATAGATCTTAGCTGCTCACAAATTTTAAATAAAACTTGGGAATAACCAGTGATGATCAAATTCTGCTCTTACGCTCTGAATCTGGAAAACCTAGTGAATATTCTAGGAAGATAAAAAATGCCCACTTGTTTCACTGCCTTACTCAATAAAAAAAAATGGTTCTAGTTTTCAGACCAGTGTTGACTTTCTATACATGATATTTAACATGTACAAAACACAATTAAATCTTTAAGGCAAAAAACCCCCTAACAACTAAGCAAACAAAACTCAGCCTTAAAAATTAGACTTGAAGGCAGCAAATTAAGGTGTAGTTTCCAATCAGGCATTTGCTATCAGAAATAATTCTGGGATCTTAACACCAAAAGAGCAAGATTTTCTGTCCTCACACCATGCTACTATAACAAGTATAATAGAGCTGAAGAATCACTGCGCCATGACAATCTACTTCTCCCTTTCCTCTCACCTTCTTCTACTTGTGTTTCCTGCCTAATAGTGGTTAAGAATAGAGTGAGCTACTCCACTTGAATCCTTTCTGCTACAGTTAGTAGCAATGGATAGTAGTGGATAATACTGTTTTTCAAATGAAGTAAATTGTTCATTTATACAACATATAAAAGCCGATGTGAAAAGAAACCCAGACCAACAAACAGAACTTTAAAGGGCCATTATAAACTGAAGAGCAATGAAGCAAGAGGAATCATGACTCACCAATCGCTACATCCAACACATTTGGTTTTAAAGCAAGAGCAGACAGAATACAGACAACCTATGTGCCAAGAATGGCTTTTGATCTAGTATGCTTCCAGTCACGTTATGCAAACAGGACTCTGCTCAGTCCTGCCAGTCCACAGCTTGGAAGAAACTCTGCTCATTTGCAACTGCATTTCCTCTGCAGATCTAATAACCAATTTAATATTCAGTTGGTTCAGGAGACCACGATGTCACCGCATTAACGAAGTCAAGTGCATGCTTGTTTTTATGAAACCATGAGATGGTGAACAGTTAGAACCACGGTTAATTGTATGATGGAAAACAGTCTCCAGGAAGAGTAATGAAGTTCTATGTATTTTTAAACACATCTTGTTTAAAAGTCACATGCACTACGAACACAGCAACGTGTCCAAAAATGAAGCTGGACTCTTTCCATCTCACATAATGAATAGACGAAATAAATACCCATTAGACCAATTCATATCTCTGGAAACTAATCTGCAAATTAAGTCCTTCAGTAACTGCCCACCTTCTCTATAATTTATAGGTACAGTTGTTTACTCAGTTATATTCAGTGGCCTTTTTGTAATCAGGATAATGCAGAAGTGAGCAATAATCCAGGCCCATCTCATCCCAGGGTTGGTTTGTTTACTGTTACGTAAAAGAAAGTTAAAGTGTTCAACCTGCAGATCCACTTTCTAAAGAGAGAACTGAACTTCTGATTAATTTACTTAGGATCATGAAAACTAATACATACCTTCTGGTGGTTCATCATGAAGGTATGATGGGACTTCCTGTTGATTTTTGTCCATTTGATTCATTATTGCCTAAAAAAAAGAAATTCACATGTGCTATACATCTTTTCTGGCAAAGCATAAATGTAATCCATGAATCCAAAATTCAAGTAGCTTAAGTTCCACAAAGAGAACTTCTTTTTCATTATTAGGTAAGCTAGCAGGTCCTGTCAAACTGCTCCTGTTTTTATTATCAGACTGTGCTTTTGCATTCTTTAACCAGACTCAGTATTTGAAAAAGGAGCTTTCCACCACATCAGCGGACTCGGTGAGAGCTGCCACACCACACCAAGTGCATCTCAAACCTAAAAAGCAATCAGGAAGACAACAAGTAGGAAAACAAAACAGCAACTTCCATACAACAGCTTATGTTTAAATACTGAAAAAGAAAAGCCTAGTGACCATAGAGGTGGTAGCCACTAGAGAAACAACAGCAGCATGCTTGTGAGATCTGCTGGTACCTGGAAAGCTGTTTAAAAAACACAAGTCCTTGCAGCATAATTTGAACAAATGCCATGAAAACAAGATGCAAGAACAGCAACAGAAACACAGGATTTATCTTGTCACAGAACTGCATAACTGGTGTGGTGACAGCAGCAGAACTTGGCTGTTTTAACTCTACACAAACTTCCAATGAAAACAGATTTCTTTACACCAGAAGCTGTTTCCTAGAGCAGTTCTAAAGCAGCAGTGCCTGACAGGGAAAGCATAGGAGAAAGCTCAAATCAGAAGCTCTGCTTACAGAATTTTTCCTCTGGAGGGGAAGAAAGTAATAACCAGTCCAGGTTTCCTTCCTGCTTTCCTCCCCCACCAAAGCATGCCTTGATATTAAGTCCTGCCTCCTCCCCTGAATCTTCCTGCTAATCTTGCTTTCCCTCCTCAGCAGGCACCAAGGTCAGAAAAAGGAAAAACAAGTCACATTACACCAGTCAGCATCCTTCTCTCTTTCTGCCAGTGACCTCTTAGTTCTCTTCCCTCTGCACAAGTCTTTAAATCATTTAATTTCTCAAAGGAGTCAACAAGCACCACAAAAATAATTCCTGCTTTTCTTGCCATGCCCAGATCTCTCTGTACCTCCTCTGGGTGAGAAAGCAGTGGCTGGAATCTGAAGAAGGAATGCGGAGGCAGAAGCAGGTGGGAAGGCTCATCTGGAAAACAAGAGCTAAAACCCTCACAGTATTATTATGAAGTTAAAACATCACAGTAAAAACTGGCACCCACATGCTAAATCATAGATCTTTGGATGAGAAGCAAGCCTAAATTGAATATTAAAGAGTCCTCCCAATCAGCACTAAGGGTATCAGTTCAGGCCTCAGAAAACACAGTACCTTTACACAAGAAGCTGAACAGGAAAGCAAGCAAAAACATCTACTACCAGGATGGCAAATTTGATGGAAATGCTGAACAAGTACCACTCAAAAGCCTGAAAACCAAATATGTTAGCTAAGAAATAGGAAAGTATCATATGATATCCCAAGCTGAGAGGAAACCACCTGTGCCCTGCACATGACAGCCCCAGAAATTAAACCATGCACCTGAGAGCATTGTCCAAATGCTTCTTGAGCTCTGCCACATTGGTGCTGTCACCACTTCCCTGGGGAGCCTCTTCCAGTGCCCAGCCACACTGTGGGGCTGCCTTTTCCTAATATCCACCCTAAACCTCCCCTGACACAGCCTCAGGCCATTCCCTTGGGTCCTGTCACCAGAGAGATGAGATCAGTGCCTGCCCCTTGGCTTCCACTGCTGAGCAAGTTGCAGAGTAGCAACACAGCAAATTGGAAGACTAAAACACGTGAGGGGTAAAAGACAATTTAAAAAAGTATCAATTATAGAACTCCTTGTTATTTTATTTAATCACAAATAAGAGGAAAAAAATTTAAAAAAAGAACCTGACCAATCACAGGGAGCAACTGAAGGCAGTCAGGTTCTGGGAAAGGACCTGATTCAGATACTACGTGACTTCTTTGCATTCATCTAATGCAAGCTGGGAAGAAATACAAGGTTATCATCCTTGCTATGTGAAGTCTCACGTAGGTTTGTTGCTTTTTTCCAACTTGAAATAATATAAAGCACTGTAAGAAAGAGTAGACAGAAGAAACTGATAGGCCTGACATTATTCCATCAAAATATCTGTATCAAGATGAAGCAACTATGTTCCTAATTAACATGTGGCCATTTTGGTCATGAAGATGATTACTCTACCAGGAATGTGGAAGGAGTTTAACCACTGCCTTAGGGAAAGTCCTAAAGAGAGTAAAATAACAGTCAGAACCTATCAAGTCTTAATTCAAACAAAGGAATGAAAAAGTGATCAAAACAGTTTTAAAGCAGACTCAATGGAGACAAATGAGTAAAGCCAGAGGTAAATTATTTTTTAAAAAGAACTACCTCCACCAATATATTTGTATCTAGACAGCATGTAATTCCTAAAAGAACACCAGATTACATTGCTTGTTTGAGCTTCCAAAACACTTCTGTCAACAATTCCACATAAGAGATTCAGAAAAGTTATCTAATCTTGAGAGGACAGAGAAAACACTGTCAGGGATTACCAACAAGTTTAGAGGGGAGTTGGAGTAAGTTACCAGTTTTGGACATAGGCAGAACACTGGAAAGTGTCACAAGGCTCCACACAAGATTTAGTATTTTCTGCTATTAAGAACTTACTGGACACAGCAACACTAACAGCAGATACAGCCCAGATGAAGCCCCTAGAACATGACGTAATACCAGTATTTAATTAATGTAAGACTTGTCCAATAGAAAGAGAGTAAGACTGGCAGACAAGACAGGTAAGAGATGCTTTCATAACTCTCCACAGTCTAGTTGAGACTGTCAGATTTGGTTTCAGTTCCTGCAGAGCTAAATGAGCAAAGCAATGTATTGGCAGGGGAATTTCACAGCAGAGTTTCTAGTCTAGTTAAAAAGTATATTAGAAAAAAAAAATAGCAGCACATATAAAATCACAGCACTATATTCAAAGAGTGGTTCAGATTAGGCATTCTTTCCCATTACCTTCCCTAGAACTTCAAAGTTACATAATTCTTGACCCCAAGCTTCTCCTTAAAAGTTAGAAGGGAATATTACACAATATATATAATTCACATGCAATGGTTTAACACAATTGCAACAGAAGTATTTCACTCACTCACAATTACAAAGACCCCAGTGGTCTATCTTCTGCAGCCCAGGCACTGGCAACCTGCTGCTATCAGACCCCAGAAGTCAACAGAGAACTACACATGCCTGAGAACAGCAGCTAAGGCAAGTAAGTCACTGTTGGTAGGACTGAATTTGTTCTACACAGAAGGGAGCCTTCAGGGGTTTTCAGATCAGGAAGTTGAAAACTACTGTATGATGGGTGGTTCTACAGATCCTAGAAGCACTCCAGGGATGCTAGGTGGGTGGTTGGACTGGATGATCTTGAAAATCTCTTCCAACCTTGATGATTCTATGATGCTGCAAGAGATGTGCCCAACCAGCCCGTACTAGGTTTTACTCACTGTTCTATATGATATCAGTGCAAGTGAAAACAGAATCACATCACTGTCAGAAAAGGCTCACAGCCCGACCCGAAACACAACTTAGCACAAAAGATCTGACAAAGCACAATTCAGGTCCTTTTGTTTTTCTGTAGAAGCTCTCCAGGGAATCACAGAATCAAGACCAAGATACAACAGAGGACTTCTACAGAAAATTTTCAAATATCTATGTTACAGTCTGCGTTAAGCAACCTTGTATTCAATTTAACACGTCAGGAGACTTGAAAGACTCTGAAAAATGATCCAAAAATCCTGTGTGCTAAACAGGGTGCAGCATATCTGGTGAACAGGATATGCACAGGAGCATGTTTTAAACCTGGCTCCCCTCCAGAGATTTAAGATGAGTACTTCTATTGACTGGAGGTCAAAGGCCTAGAATAACTGCTTGGTGGCAGATTACTTCATCCAGTCTTTAGAGCAAGAGGGCAGGAATATAACTTTTTTCTTCAAAAACTGGAGATAGAAAAACAGAAACCACTCACTACATTTTACATAATACCACGAAGGTGAAAGCACTCAATGCCTCCTTTGACTATTAAGATCTAAGGTTGTATGTTCTGCCTTGCATCAGAATCCCATGGTCATGAGATTGCAGTGTATCCTAAGTGGATTGCAGTGGATCCTGTTCAAGCTTTCCCCTGAAGATGCGTCCCCACAAAGAAGAAGAAAGCAAAATTCATGAGACCCAACAGAGATTACAACTCAGCTAAAATTGAAGGCAGTGACCTGGAGATGAAAGTGTAAGACTTTTGTGCAGAGTTAAGTCATTCAGACATGCTGACTTAGGTTACAGAACTTTAGAAACTTGGAAGCTGCAGATTCAAAGTCCCCACTACGCACTGAATCATTAGTCACAACGATTAGCAGTACTGCAGGTGTATGCAACAAGGCAAAGATTTATCAGAAACCTGAACTTTGGAACTCTTCTGATGCATTTTTCAGAATCTTCTTCAAAGTACACTAAGACTGGCCAAAGAAACAGGGAAGAAGCAAGCAAGCAAAGAGATCTTTCTTTGGCATTTTCATCCTGTGATGCCAAATTCACAGACACTTGTATCACTGCAGAAAAGCCTCCAGCTTCATTTAACATCTTCATTAAATGATGCCATGGAATGAGGCAGGATCTCCATGAGGCCCAGCAAAACTCACAGGGACATTCATGAAGAAGAAATCTATCATGTCACTGGCACACTCCAGTTTCCTTCTTCAGCTGTGTTTTCTCATGTCAAGAAGTGGAAGCAAACCCAGCTTTTAAAAGAGATTTCAAACAGGGATAAACAGTTTCCTTCTTCAGCTGTGTTTTCTCATGTCAAGAAGTGGAAGCAAACCCAGCTTTTAAAAGAGATTTCAAACAGGGATAAATGTAAACTACTTCTTTTTTCCCCTGTGTGCTCATGAAGATGCCATTCATTTAAGAGATAAGGGATAACTTCTCATCTTTCTTAACAATACATTAAAATGAATCGTAGCTTTCATACAAAAAAAATTTAAAAAAAAAAGTCACTCAACTGATTTGAAAGAAAACACACTTTCATATTGTCAAAATATGAAACAAATAGAAAGCTTAGATGTTTTACACTGTTGTAAAAAAAAATAAAAGAAATTGTTTAGAAGAGGGTTTTGAATTCAAGAGCTCTTTGTAACATTAACAGTGTTATAAGATCCTGAATGAAAGCACCAAGAAGCTCTAGAGGTAACGGCACAGCAACAGGTACATTCACATCAAAGCTGACTAAAATAAAACTTACTCACCAAATATATTCCTTTGTGAAGATTTCTAGTTAGTTGTTTCCACAAAAGTATTCTGCATATACCTATGAGAAAGGCAGAAGGTTAATGACATCTTATGGAACAGCAACTGTCACATACCCGCCATGGGTGTACGGTGGGAATCAGGAATACAAATCCCCACAGCATGGAAGAAGCACATCTGGTATGGCCTTATGATGCCACATTTTTATAGATTTATGTCACCAAAACACCAGGTCCTTCTGGGCAATGGAGATAATTTTACTTGCTCCATGTGCTGCCACAAGGATTGTTATGAAGCACAGTAATCCACGTTAAGACACAAATACTCCTTAATGAGCCTGCAGTTCTTGGACAGTAATTTGTGTAAAGTTTTAGCCTTCCATTGAGAAGTGGGCTCTAACCATTACAGACGTGTAACTTCCCGAGTTTCAGCGGATGCTCTTGGTGTCTTTCTGACTTTACAGACAAAAAGCCCTTCTGTCTCAGCACGGCAAACCTGGCCCAAGCAGCAGCCAGTGAAAACTGGCTTGTTTCAATGCCACTACTCAGATATTTGTGGGCAGCAATGAAACGGCCCAAGGATGGGGCCAATTTCAGCTGGCAGCTTAATGCTGCTCCAGATGGCTGCTGCAGCAGCAGCCAGTGCTGGAACTATTCACCTGACAGAGCTGCAAACAAACCCATCTCCCTGTCTTGTTCCACCACAAAAGAAGTTATCTTCCTTCTGGCTACCAGCTATGCAGTTAGAAAGCCTGGCTACAGGGCTGATGGAAAACAAACAACCCTTGCCACATGCACAGCTCTTCTTCCCCTCTTTCAGCAGCTACAACAGATTTCCGAATGAACCTGATGTATTTCACATACACAGAAAAAAAATATTTTTAGGTATGATAGTTTAAGAAATAAATTTTTGGAAGAGCAACAGTGCTCTACTCTCCAAATTAAACAAGGAAATAAGCATGAAGCCAAAAAAGGTAATCCCACCCATGACTGCTCTTCAGGGTACTGCTTCAAGCTGCACAAGCAACCCCTCACTATGAGCTTCGCTGCCTTACTCCTTGGATTAGGGCTCGTAATGTGTCACAGGTGATTGTGCTCAGTGCTCTTAGCTCTCTCAGACACAACCCTCAGAGCACAGCCAACGTGGAAATGTGTGTTTCAGTTTGTTACTGCAAGGGAGAGAGTTGAGTGAGCTTCTGCAAGAAGAGTCAATGCTAACAGCGCTAAAGTAAAAAAATAAATCCAGGCATGTAGAAAGCATGTAGCTAAAAACCAAGAGCATAGCTAGTATTTCAACAAGCCTTCTGTTTAAAACCCAAGTTTAAAAATTCAGATTAATATACAAAACAAGACTGGCTTGGAAGCAAGCATGTCCACTTCAAATGAAAAAAGACTGCATTTTCAAGTAAAGACCACAAGAAGTTGATCAGAAGTTTCCAGGTGTGAACCATGACTTACTTCCAAGCCTACAGCAGGATGGGCTACAACTTCCTCCAAAAGAAGTTGCCATAAGTAAAGTATATAACAAGCTCACAGTATGCAGGGTACTGAACACAGCTGGGAAGGTAATGCAACGTATCAGTATTAAAACCAAACACACACCACAATCAAAAGCAAAAGAGAGGTATAATATCTCCTGCAAAAAAAACCTTAACTCTGCCCAGGACATTACTATGTCACATCTACCATGGATGCAGAATCCACCATTTCTCCATCACTGTCAACTAAAACATAGATCAGGGTCCAGAAGAGGCTCTAGGGAACACCTGATGTTGGCAATCAAGTTTTCTTTGACGCAGTGATTTACAAGATACGAAATCAAAGGTGGCATAAAACAGAATTCCCATTTTCTAGTTCTCCAAAACTGGTTCCTAAGAAGCACGTGGTAAATTCCAGTAAGGTGCATGGCACAGCTTCAGAAAGACCATGAAAACTCCATTTTACCAGTTCTGTCATCCTCCACCTCCTGCTAGCTCAGTTTTCAGAGGAGCCTTCCCCATTTCTTCTAACACTTTCCTAATGCCTGAGCTCCAGATCAGTCTCAGAACTCCTTTTCCGGAAGACCCTCAAAGACAAAACCTGACTGTGCCTAATGCTTCTGAACTTCCCTGCCACCTCTGCTAATGAAATAAAGAATCTTCATGATTTTTTATGAAATGCTAATGAAATAAAGAATCTTTTCCCTAGCATCCACCACCTGTTTGTTGGCTCCTACCTGACATTTAGACCTGGTCACTTGCTGGACAAGGACCACTTTTCAGTTTGCGCTTTTGCGGTGCTGTCCATTTCTACGCAGAGGAGGCAACACTGACTTTTCTGAATATTTAGCCACAGTTTAACAGAGAGCTTTACGTGATACGCTGGATAACATTTACTGAACAGTCTTAAAACTGATGTGCACACAAACCAGTATTTACATGCTAAATTAAGCAATCCTGTACGTACCCCTCCAGTTACACAGGGGCATGCTGCCTGAAGCAACACAGTGGACACACTGAAACAAGCTACATGCACTTGGTATTTATCTTCCTTACGGAGTAACATCCTGATTCAGAGTTCTCATTTTCAGCCCAATTACATGAGCAGAAGGAAGCATTTAATTGCATCCACAGAGGCTGTCTCTGCGGTTCACACAATGACCAAAATCAGGCGTATGGCTAAAATAACTTGCCTTTTTTTCCAGGCCACTCCACATAAACGCCTGGGCTAGGTGAATGTGGAAAGCTAAGCTGGTCCCAAACAGTTCACAAAGAAACCCCAACCTCTTCGTATTCTACTCCTTCAAGCTGGACTCGAGAGACAAAGAGCATGTTACTACAGCAAACATCCGAACACTGCAAAGTTTAAAAGAAGAAAACCCGAAACAAAGCTTCTCCTGAGTCGGAGAAATTCACAAGGCAGAACAAGACCATCCAGGAGCCAGGCCGAGGCGAGCACGGCTCCCTCCGCTGCCCTCCCTCCCAGGTGGGCGGGGGCCGCTGCTCCATGGGCGCCCGGCCCAGGGAGTGTGGCAGCGGCAGGGCAGAGCAGCCCACCCTGCCCGCGGTCCCGCACCCGAGGAGCCGCCCCACACCGCCCTAGGGCGGCCCAAGCCCCGCAGTCCCCGCCGCGTCCTCCCCTCGCAGCTACCTGCGTGCCCGGCGGAGCTGCGGAGGCGGCCCGGCAGCGACCCCCGCCCCTGATCCCCGCCGGGCCGGCGCGGGCACCGCCGGCATCTCAGCGCAGGGCGGCGGCACTGACGTGGCAGCCAAGGCCGCGGCGGAGCCGCGACGCCCGGCCC
>VWZW01005809.1:116903-168589 GCA_013397115.1 Edolisoma coerulescens
ACGATGGGGAGGCTGCAGAATCTTCTGCAGCACAGTCCGACAAGGAGCTGCACCCAGTCCACTGCCAGCGGCGTCTTGTGGAGCCACGACACTAATCCCAAGGATCTGGGTTTATGTTAAGCAATATTTACATTGCACCCTTTATCCCAGCTACTATTTGAGTGAGCTGAGCTTCTCACATGGCACCTGCAGAGAATAAGTTTGCGGTAGTCATGGTTTAAGGACATGGCTTTCCAGGTAACTGCACCAATGAGGATAGTGGGGGAAAGATAGGTTTTCTGGTGCTCACCCCCTTCTTTGGGACCTCTCAATGTACATCCCTAAGGCTCCCTGGGGATGAACAGTGACTTTCAAGTTTGTCAGACAAGGAAACGCTGGATGGCCAGGGGAGAGACGAAAGGCACGGGTACTTTGAGTTTAGAAACAGAACTGCTCTCAGCAGCACAGGAATACTAAATACCATATTGAATGGTTCACAAGTTTAAAAAAGTTATACAGACAAAGTACCACCTCTGCCTCCTCCTTCATTTGTGCATCAATGTAATCTATCAGAGCAATGCTGCATCCGCTTAGAGGAGTTTGCTGATAACAGGGACTTGGCATTCCTGACCTGCTGAACGAACAACATCCATATTCTTTGTTTTGGATCTGAATGGGTGAAAGCATCGATGAGGGAGAATCCAAGTGAAAAACTGAGGGTGGTGTCTGGTAGGCAGCACACCATGGATTCTTTCAGGATATGGGAGACACACAGAGTGCATGAATTAGTCATGTTCTTTGGAAATAATACTACCCAGACACACAGGAGTTCTACTCTGGGATCTTGAGTTCCATCTGGGAGGCTGCAACTCTCTGAACTCGGTGTTTGCAGAGAGTGTTTACTATTTAGTGTTTACCTGCCTGGTTCTAATAGACGACGCCTGCAACTGTTGACATCTTTTTGGTCTTTGATATAAAGGTATTTTCTTACAGCTGCTATTCATCCCCTGCCCTAAGGCCCAGCTGTACACGGTGCTTTCTATACATGTGATGCTCTGCTTCAAATGCAAGGCCTGAAGCTTCTCTTGGCAGCACAAAGAGCTGCTGCTTGGGTATTTTTTCTGTAATTGAGGTAACCACCCATAAACTTTACAGCACGAGGCATCGAAGAATGTTTTGCCTCCTAGTGACTGAAAATGAAAGGCATCACAGAGATTAACATCTCTTCTTTTCAAACACTGAAAGACTTAGGATAGCACGGGACTTGGGTCGGTTAAGTGTTTTGCTGAGCCAACAGAAGGAGCCAACTTCCTTGTAAAGCCACAGCTGCAGGGAGAAGAGTCTCACTGACAGGTGTAACGACTGAAATAACTTCAGGCTGACATCTCTGCAGACAACAGAAAAATGAGCAGTGTCCCTGTTACTTTGCTAAACTAACGTTGAAGCCGAGGGAAAGGTTTTGGTTGCAGGGGTGTTGTCATCGTGACTATTTTTGGTCTCATTTAATTTTTCATTCATTGAACATTTCCTTTATAAATAGGCTCAAAGATGGTCTACTGTTGGTATATTCAGAAAAGACTTCTTAAGTATTATTGAATCTTTCTGAGAGATAAATAACATGCTTTCACTGGGAATAGCATGTAATTACCTTCATAACAATTTTAAAATGGAAAAAATACAACATTCTGTCTTCCCCTGTGGAGGAGTGGTTCCTTCATTTAGATTATAGGTTTTTACATTTTGTCTATGAATGCACTGTGATTATAGATGCAGAAAATAATTGAAGTAAGGTCAAAATATATACATTTTGTATTCTGTTGTGAGGATTGTGGTTGCTTCTGCTGCAGTAGCTGTGGGGAACTATAGCCAGAACTGGAGTTTTACTGTGTATCATTCAATGTAGACCTAGGAAAGAGCCCTAAAAGAAATCCTTCCCTCTCAGTGCAGAACTTAATTTAAAATGTGACAAGTGTCTCCTGAATTCCTAGGCCATGCGGTTCCATTTTCCTGTTGTAGGTAGCCGTTGTGAAAAGTCAGAGCTGTGGGGTTTGTGTCTGGTACCTGTCTGGTGAAGTCTACAGGCATGTGACTGACAACAAACTCCAGCTGAACTGCTTGCTCAACAGCAGACCTGAACAGGGAAGGCAACAAGAAAGCTTGTGAGATGTGCTGTTATATTTGATCTGTTTCTAAAGATTCTGAAGTGGAGCAGCCAAGGCCAGAGATGGACCTTAGGGGATGCCCTCTCCTGCCTTGTATGCCATGAATACCTCCCCATTGCAGATCCATGCCTGTGGTGTAATGGAGAGGGATTAGGCAAGGACTGTACTTCTGCAAATTCCAAATATAAATCTACCTTGGGGCTTAAAAATGTGTTCCCTGAGTAGATAACCTAGGTTAATAGTGTGCTGGAAGGAAGGAGGGAAATTAACATCCAACATTTGTTGGTAGTGAGGCTGCTGGCTGATTTACTGCTGACAAAACCAGGCAGGGATGAAAGAGCAGCATACCCCACTCAAACACATATGGTGTCTTCATTGCATATGAAGAGACATGCTTGGTTAAGCGTGAGGCCTCACCTGCAGATGCATCTCGTCTCATAGAAAAGGAAACTGACTGTCTGCTAGTTCTGGGTGACTGTAGCATGCAAGGGAAGAAACTTGGAGAAGTGAGTTGGTTGCACAATATTTTTGGCTGAGGAGTCAGGCAGTAACAGATCAAACACACTACTGAAGTACCACAGCAGTGCCAACAAAAAAGCCAGACTATCCTCCTTTTTGTTACAGAGTTATACAAATTGTGAATAAAAAATAACAGATTTTAAGCCTTGGGCTATTTAGTGTTTGGAGGTATCTTTTTTGTTACCTGTGCACACACAAGTTCAAGACATTATCACAATATAATTACATACTTTAAAAAAAATTATCAAGAAACATGGTTTTGCAGATTGTAGTCCGCTCATTACTGAGCCATTAAGAAACTGGTTCCAGCAGCAGAACTAATAATGAGCTGGTTTCAAGTAGTGTGTGCTTTGTGATTACTTGGCGCTCTGCCTCAGTTTAATTAAGATTTTAAATTTACATAGTGCTATTCAACCACGTGTTACACTAGTGTTTACAAAAGTGAATAGATTTAATTGTCCTCATTTTATAGGTCAGGCCACGGTGTCATTTTGGGGTCAAGGGACAAGACTGAAGCCACCCATCCCCTGAAGCAGTCTGGATCTGTTGCTCAACCTGCAGGGTGGCATTTCTTCCATACAACTGAGAAAATGATTGGGTGGACGTTGCCAAACCCTGAACAAAACAATTAAAATAATATTATTTAGTAGAACTACAGTACCTGGTTTAATGTATTCATTGAGATTTGCAGAGCTCACAGCAAAGCTTCGTATCTGTAGAAGCGCAGTGGCCAATTAAAAAATTTACCTTTGACAGGAAGGTGATCAAGTGGTTTCTCAGAGCCTTAAAGAAAAAAGAAAGATAATCACATAATAAGAAACAGTATTGTTCCTTCTGTCACACTGTCTTTATATTATCAGCAATCATTTGATGTTCTAATCTTGCAAGTCCTGTGAATATGAGCAGTCATGAGTAGCATGAGCAAAGTTTGCTGAAACAAACGAGCCTGGAAAGGTCAGATCCCTCCCTTGAATAAATAGGTACAAATGACAGTATTGCTGTTTAATCTCCTAGGTGTGGTGTGCTGCATAGAAGTGCAGCAACTGTTGCGACTTTTTGGGTTTTTACTCAATTTTAAATAAAACGTCCTTCTTGCTGTTTCCCAGCTGCATGCTCTACTTGCTGGTGTGTTTTCATAAGCTATTTTGCTCTGTTTTACGCAGGTGGAAGGTTGAGTGAGTTATGAGTTGGGTGTGTGTTCACCCACTTTCATAGCATAACCGCCAAAGAAAATTGTTGGCATGGGAACCTTCCCCAAGAGGTTGACATTTAAAATAACACGCTGTGCTTAGCATGAAGTCACTCCTCAGGTTTATCTCTACCATGCCTCCACTTTTGTTATGAAATAAAACATTAACATTATCAGATTTACAGATCTACAAAGCAAGAAGTCCTTCCATGTTTTTGAGGTTACAAAACAAAGCAAAGATAAAACCCAGGCATGTAAAGGCACCGAGCACCTCTTTCCTTACTTTTCTCTCCCAAGAGGTCTCTGCAGAGAGGAGTGGATGCCTTCCACCAGTTTAGACATTCACCTCCCTGCTCTGCTTCCTTGTTCTTCCCAGTGGACTGATGAAACACACAAGCATTTGGAAAATCAGGAGGGACCTCCAGACCTTGTTACAGCTATTTAATTATTGGGTTATAGATGAGCAAATGCTTTCAGGTCTTCTTGGTACCTTCCAGAGGTGGCAGCATAACAATAAACCACTCTGCGATGTCTTAAGGTCCAGTAAATGGTCTGATCACTGCCAGCTCCTAATCAGGAGAGCCAACAGCTTGCCACTGGCTCTCAAGTTGGGCATATCACTGTAGTGATGTAACAGAGACTCTTTTTGCTGTCCCTGTGTTTATTCCTACAAATGAAAAGGCAAATACAAAACAGAGAATTGTAAAATAGGTGTGGGAATACTCACAAGAAGTACCTGCACGTCTATTTTAAACTACAAGTGTCCTACTTCAAATAAAAAGTAAGATCCTATTGACACTGCTAAGGAGTGACTACTTGGTGACACAGCTTTCTAATGCTGGGCCTGATCTCTACCTGACCACTCCATACCGACAGCTGGCGTACTGAGTGGATGAAAGGAACATTCAAAAGTAAAGGAAACCATGTGATTTCACAAACCCCAGATTCAAGCCTCTGAACTTTGTCAAATACAATCCCATACACAACTAGATCAAAATTCTGCACAATGGTTTAGAACCCTTCTTCTCTATGTAGAGTATAGTTTTCTTCCTTCTCCCAATTTTTCAAATCAAACCCTATACTTCCTTTAATTTTTTTTCTCTTCAAGGAGAGGATAAAAATAATAAGTGATGATGATAGCAGCATAATTAATTTCTTACATTTTAAAGCACTGACTCATTCTTGTAATGCAGTTAACAGTCTGTAGAAGACACAGAACACCTTTTTTGGTGGGGGGAAATAATTGACGGGATTGCTGTCCTTGCTTAGGGACTTCCCAGTACAATTCTCTGTTGAGCTCCCTGTGGAGCAGGGAGAGGCTGGGTGTCAGAGGTGATGTGTGTGCAGTCAGCCTGAACTCCAGCTCCAGTGGGAGCTGCAGCTTTGCCAGGTCCTGCCATGGGTGATTTGGAAATTCTTGCTGTGCTAGAGGACGAGGAGTAGGAGGGACAAAACATGGCTGTGGGCTTGGGGTTACAAGGACTTACAGAGTTTTTATCTGCTGTGCAGTGCACTCAGTGACTCTGCAGTTCTGCAATCCTTTTCCCTTCATTAGTCATATCCCTTCATTGATCCCTCATTAACCTCTTCCCATCATTAGCTACACTGTTGGCTCTGACCCTGTTTTAGAGTTCAGGCACTAAATAACAACAGGCTTCTCAGCTTGCTTGGCTCTGGGTCATCTCTAACAACATGAAGTGCCTAGAGTAAAAAATAAAGAAAGAGAAGACATCTTTCTAAGAAGAACTGTGGAATGGGGAAAGCCTCACAAGAATGGATCATCCTTGGAAAAAATACAGTGTATCATATCCACTGTGCATTATGGGGAGTATGATGGAGGTGCTGCCCTTTCTTGATGCATAGGCCCAAGACAATAATCAAACATATAGAAAGGAAAATGCTGACTACTTTTTGATTATGAAATGACAATATGACAATTCTGATTATAAACTACAACCACACTCTCTAAATTTACCCTAGCATTTCTAGGCAAAACCACCCAAATCAGTCCCATTTCTATACAGATTAAATCACACACCCTGGTCACACACCTTCCTCTTTGGGAAGGTTCCCATGCCAACTGTTCCATCCATGCTGACATCTTACAGTGTCTGGAGTAATGCTATGAAGAGAGAATGAGTTGCCTGTAAATCTTAACAGCTCAAGAGCCAGAGCGCATGCAAGGGTCAGCTAAACCCATTTGATATTTGGTATCTTTCAGGTCCTGTGAGTTTGGAGGTCTGTGTCAAATTTGGAAAGGTTGTGCCTTGCACTGCTGCAATAAAGGGCACAAACCCAGAGAGATGAAATCCCCTGGGCTAAGCCTGGCTTTGCTGGCAGAATCCTTTCCATGCAGCATTGCATGTGAGACAATGGTCTAAGGGATATAAACTTATGTGAGGATTAGTACATCTAAACATGATATTCAGCAAAACCAAGCAGAGATGCCTTTTATTCCTAAGTAACTAAGCCCTGATGACATAAAACATTAAACAAACCTAATGCTGAAGCACAGAGATACCCATTAAAGGAGGGCTTATATAATCTCAATTTAATTCTTCTTCTATTGACGTGAGTTTAGACATGGAATAACGTGAGTGGCTCATGCCAATATGAAAAATGAGATCTGACCCTCTACATCCATCTTAAAGGTGGATGGAGGGTCATATTCTTTAGTGCCAGCAGATGGCATCCATACACTTCAGGATCCCTACTCCACACTTCACACTGCAGCAACGCAGCGTTTTCCTTTCTTTGGAGGAGCCCGAGTCCCTCATATGAGAATATCTCCCAAACTGGTAAAGAACTTTGTTTTTATAAGGGTTGGAGTATTTCCTGTAGATTTTCCAACCTGATAAATTACTGAACGGTGAGGATTAGATCTATTATCTCGGAGATTAAAATTGAAGTTAGATCTCACAGAAATTAACTACTAGATAGTCATCTGTCATTTGCAAGACACTTTGATGGAAGTTAGGAGGTTTTCATGCAGCTGCTCTTTCATATGAACTTTTCAAAGCTATTATCATTATTCTGAGTTCTTTGGATTAAAGAAAAACAGCAGAAACTCAAAGATTTTACAAGCTAAATAATTGCATCATTTTTTGAGCATTGCCATGGACAATTTGCTTGGAGGAAAACAGCAGAAAGGTGCTTTGGAAGTAGTTTTTCAAGAGTGAATGTGAGACCAGAAAAGATACTATTGTGTTCCTAGTTTTTCAAGATTCACAGAAAACAGTAGGAAATAGCTGAGGTTTGACTGGCCAGCTCATTTCCACTTGCATAGCAATGAATCTCAACAAGAGGAATTAAGTATTAAAACAATTTTGACATGATAAGGACTGCTGATAACATACTAGAAAGCAAAATGATTGATGGGTCTCACAGAACCCAACCAAACAGATTCCAAAGGACAAACTGAGTATTTGAAACACTCAAAAATGTAATATGAGCCTACATTATTTCTGCCCTCTGTATATCTTCAAAAGAACACAGTAACGAGGGAGACCTAAATTATTCCTAATCTTTTGGGGAGTGAAGATTTCCCTAACTTTAGCGAGTTGCAGATTAGACTGTATGTGAGCACAACTCACAAAGTCAAATGCCAGACTGGAAGAAGAGAAAAGCTTCAAACTTACCTCGAACTTGCCGAGGATGTGTCTTGGTAAACCCAGTGCTTACTGTAAAAGGTCTAAGCAGAAAACCTGTGATGGAACTGAATATGAACAGTGCAATACTTGTGCATAGAGCTAGATGGCTGCAATGGCACACTAAGAATGTCCAGATTTGCTAATTCATTGCGGATGTACTTTTGTTTTGTATTTTGATTCATGTAAAACAATCTTTTCTGTCTTCATTTTCTTGACATTTTTATTATGTACAAACTCCATCTACTTTTGTCATCTGTTTCTTTTAAATAAAGTTAATCGGCTTTAAGATTGGCATCAAGTGGCTTTGAGTAATGACAATTTTAAGTTGAGACTATTTAATTTTTTAATAAAATGTTCAGCCTATATTTTTTCTACATAGCTGCTTCTTTAACTACAAAGAACAGAAAAGTTGAAAAAAAACTAAGGTAACTACACATATTTAGAGAAATATCTTTTTAGAAGGAATTTTCTGGCAGGCAACCTGTTTTTACCATCATTTTATAACCTTGCAGGATATTATCTCTCAGGAGCTCTCTTATTACCTGAGGCAGTAAATTGGCACAAAAGAAACTTAACAAAAAGATGAGTGAAGTGTTGGTGGGTGTGGGAGGGGGAATACATCTTAGTAGCTTACACAGGCATTTGAGAAATTTTTTGGGGGGAAGGGGGTGTTCTGTGTTAGTTTAAAAGATTAAAGTTTGCAATCTGCACTAGAGGGGAGTTCTTGCTAAAGTCTGTATACCAAAGCTGGCTGTGAATTGAAGAACTGTTGTAATTAGATTACTGTAAATACAATAAGAAACTCACTCCTGGTGGTCTGGGGAGGAGTGTCATAGGGCACTGGAGAATTGTGTTGGCAGGATTTGGGACAGTTTGACTGAAAGCAGAGAATACAATCTCAAAATCCTTTTAATCTTCCCCCCACCTCCCCAGTTCTTTGGGGATTTGTTTGTCATTAAGGAACGGTCAAAAGATTAAGGAAGTATAAAATGACATTAAAGCTCACAAGTACTTCTATAAAATTATCAGTGCTGGTGTAGTCTTCAGCAGGGTTTGCTTCTGCCAAGACTGCCTAGAGCCAGGCAAAATGGAAAGAAAAGAGGCAGGCAGGCACAAAAGCAAAGGCCGCGAGCGCGGGCTGCAGTGCCCGTTGTGTGCCTGCGCCGCGAGCGCGGGGCCTCGCGGAGCTGTTGCTATGTGTCTGGGCTCAACAAGCTTAAACTTTGCATGGCCCATGCTAAACTAATTTGAGTCAATTTGTCTACATCATTTCAACAATCGTCCTGTGCATTTTGAATCGTACATACAACACTGCATGATAAAGGCCCACCGAGCAGATGCCGACTGCTCATTCTGCCGTGGTCTGGCTGTTGCTAGTTCTTCACCATGGTTTCTCCATATCCTAGTGACAATGTTAGTTTTTCCATGTTGAGGTTAAGTCTGTGCCTGGCTAGTTAAGACTTTTCTTTACAGAGGACAGCTCCTATAACAACTGCCAGCTCTAAGCATGACCTTTAAAAATGAAATGAGGGAGTGTTAACTGGAGTTTTTTTTCTTTAATCTCCCAGGGGAGCTCAAAGGAATACAAGGAGATTTTGCAAGCGAAGTTTTAAGCCTAAACAAGAAAGAGACACCAATATCAGAAGATGTTATCATAGGAAAGCTGATCTAACCCGCTCACAATTAAAGAGTTTCCATGTAACGGGTTTTGACTCACTTGTAAACGTGTACTTTGTAAGACAGTTTTATTTTTGAAATTGTAATCAAACAAGAATAAAGAATTAAAGCAGCTCCAGCCTGTGCCTACGTCATGTAACAGGACTGATCTGCAGCCAGTGCAAATCAGGATAGCTGCAGAGGGAATTAGCTGCATGATCCCATTTTCTACCAGCTAAGGATTTAGTCTTTGAGAGCATCGTGTTTGGAAAACTCCAGTATTTCATGAGTAAAAGAGCAAGAAGGAGCAGTAAAAAATATACCACATTCTCATGTGTGATAAATCCCTGCAAGAGGCATTAAAGTCCACGTGTTCTGCAGGGAGACAAAGCCTATAATTAACGTTTTTATTATTTTTGGATTGGCTTGATAGTTTCCCTGCAAACCTCTGCTGAAAAACGATTACCTGGTGAGTCTTGCCAATTTGGAGCCCTGGGTAACTCCAGGGACAGGATGGTTGTTTTTCTCTCTCTCTCTAACGAACTACTGAGGATTTTTTGTTGCACCCACCAAACGTGGCAACCATTTTCCTATAGCAAACTTTGAGATAATTTTCAGTTTTTACTGTGTTTCCAAAACAACATAGCTCTGCCCAAATTGTCAAAATCTGAGTTGGGATTAAACTTTGCTGATTTAGGGGGTTTTTTTGCCTTTTTTTTCTTAAACCTAAGATATTTAGGGTATCCCCTCTGAGTTAACTAAAATTTTATTCTGAAAAAGAAACAAGGATATATTGCCTAAGGAGTAATTTCTTCCTTGTCACAGAAATGTGTCAGTGACAATCTTTCAGTGAGGTCCATGTTTTGGGAAATGTTTTAATGTAGAGGCACTTTTTTTTTTTTTTTTCTTTTTAGTATTTGCTCTCCAGATGATAAAGCCAGAGAGATGGGAAACATGGACAGCTCTAAAAAAGAGCTCAGTGGCTCTTTTTAAAATGCACATCCTCCAGGCGTGCGCTCATCGCATTCTGATTTGAATTTTAGGGCTCAAAATAAAGTTCAGTACTTTATTCAAATTCAAATGAACTGTGCTATGCTCTGGCAGCTTCTAAGGATGTGGCAGGCCTGCAACACCTCAGAAAGCGGAGGGGGCAGCAGGAGCTTGCAGACTAAATCCTGGCTGCCCCAGGACAAAAATATTCTAAAATCTTTCTTTTCAGGTGAGCTGAGCAGAGAAAAGGTACACATGAAGATCTGAGATGCTCCTTCCTGCAGTGCTACAGCTAATAAAGATGCAGCAGAAAGCTGCATGTTAGGAAAGCTGGGTCTGAGTTTGAGCTTCCTGCTGATGGTGGTGCTGCAGGAGCGTTACAGCGTTATGGTAGTCCCTGAATTTCGGGAGGGGGATGGACACACTGGACATAGATGCTGAGCTCCCCTACGAGATCCAAGGGAACAAAGTGTCTGCCACTGTTGATAGAGTCAGTCACACAAGTAAAAGTGAGCTGATTGCAGAAAGGTTTACCAAGAGACTTTGAAAGACAGTATCAGGAATAAATCTGAATCTAAACAGCATGGGTTTATAAGATAAATGTGGGAGATGGTGAGCGCCTTAAGTTAAAAAAGCAGCTGGGTACTGCGATGACTGTTGTACACCTCAGCCCAAAGGGCCCCCTCTGGCCTGAGCCTTGGCTCCCTTTGTAAAGCCCTCTGTGAATCACAGAGACAGAAATCTGCTTCCAGTTTTTCAGAGGGATAACTGAAGTGAGAAATGTTAAACCCCACACTCTCCTGGGCATAGATGCCATGACAGGTACAACTGCTCTCACGGTAGAGCAGTATCTCCCATCCTCATAAGGCCACTTTTTTTCCCATGTGTACAACGCAGTTCAGCACAGGAAGCCTCCACCCAGACCAGTGTTTTTCTAAAACAGATCCTTTTCTTTAAAAGTATTACTTAATAAACAATATGCTTCTCAGTAAGCACTCCCTTTCAGACTACTGATATTCCTGGTGTCAGTAAAAGTGTTCATGTCAGTATTAGAAAAGTCATCTGAGAATTTTTACCTTATTTATAATGCTCTTCCGCCCAGCTTGGTTTCCCAGTCAGTCTACAACAGAGAGGAAAGCAAAAGCAGATTCACATAGGTGTAGTTAGTTATTAATTATCAACCTACAAATTATGCAACATTCATAAAGCTTGTCAAGGGAAAGGTGTCTGGTCTTAGCGCTGTGCTGGGAGCTGCAGGACCTGACTCGTTCTGTCCCTGACTTACCCCTCCTGATGTGAGAACAGTCACAAATGCCAGGACTGAAAAGGCAAAAATTTGCCAGATATTTCTCTGAAATGGAAGAGATCCCCCTAGGGGAGCTGTGGGCTGCCCAAGCCGGTCTCAAACAGCACTTTGTTCCAGGGGGAGCTGCCCTGTGAGAGTGCCAGGGCAGTTCTGGCCTTGCTCTCTGCTCTGGGCATCAGCCTCTTCAGCAGGCTGGGAATACAAAATATGACAGGGAACATCCATCCCACAAGCACAGCTCTCAGCAGAGAGCCCTCTCTGTAGCCCAGCAAGGCTAAGCTTTGTGCTGCAAGTGAGTTCTAAGCGCTTTTCTGCCAATGTCACAGCCAGCTTGGTGCAGGCCAGGCTGCTACTCAGAGGTCACAGGGAGATGGGGACAGCCCTAAGCCTCCAAAGCACAGCCAACCTTACCCCAGGGCTGATGCTGAAGTCTCCAGTGGGGAAGCACTCCTGGCTTCCAACTAATGGAAGGTTGTCCATCCATTGGGCATCTCAGCTGCCCACCGTGTGAAGCAGGGGCAGGAGCCTCCTAGGAGCTCCTGGTGCAGGTCCTCATGGGAGAGACGGTCCAGTGCCAAAAAGAAATGGACATCAGCCCTTGGGCTGCAGTGCTTTGGAGGTATTATAGTCACAGGGGCAAGGGGAGCTGGTTCTGCCAAAAAATGAAAATGTGATGAGCACCTATGAAAAGGGAATTTGTTTTCACAGGATATTGCTCTTCTAAATGATAATGACTGCTTTGAAACGCTCACAGAATATTGTTTCTTTCATCAGAGTTGTCCTTACCTTGTAGCTTCAGTATGACTCCCCACAACGAGAAGCACTTGTTACATAAGCAGTACCCCTGTCTCCACAGGCACAACCATGAGGAACAGATGCTGCTCTTTGGGGTAAACTGAGTTACCAGAACCTGGTTTTATAGACCAACAATTTAACCTGTTGGTGCCATTTCCCTTTTGTCATACAATGAGCATAAAGCCATGCAGTTTTGCACAATAAAGCTAGAGTGCTAAGATTTTTAGTGCTTCCTAAGATGCCTGGGCCTGGGCTAAATGTTATACTGCACCTTATCTGGGGCAAAGCACTCCTCACTTTTCTCAGGACTTGCAGAAGAACCCTCTTGCATTGAAAATCCCCAACTAACCAAAGAATCACTTTTGCAGTTAGTGGCAGCCAAAGCTGAGAAACAAAACAAGGTGGGAGACTCCAGCAAAAGCTCTGTGTTTACTGCTGAGGGCGTGAGGCAAGATGGGGGAAGGATGATGGTGCTTTGAGGATGCTGAAAGGGAAAGAAACAGTATTTTGTCCCCAAAAGGCCAAACCCAGAGGTTTCTATTGGCCACTGCCTTGTCCTGTCCCACAGTTAAAGCCAGTTTATAGAGAAAAGGCATTTGTGAAATTTGAAATCCCCCTTGGCATCTCTTGCTCTCCATGCTAAGTTTTGGCAGGGTGTGATGCTATTTCCAAGTGCTGGCCAGAGCATGCCCAGCACACTGCCGCAGAAGTGGTCTCTGTGCTGCATGCTGAGCACCAACACTGGTCTCATTTACACACACAACCCCTCATATCTGAGCCGTGTAAACTGCTTCTAACAGCTCCTTTCCTTCCTTTGTTCAAGCAAACAATGGTCTTTGGAAATTTATTTTAATGCTGCCGAGACAAAATTGTTATTTAATTTACAAATTAATAATTCTCCCTTCCAAATCCCCTTTAGCTCTGCATGTATATTACTTAATAGCTTATCTACATGCCAATCAAATTCTTACTCCTCTGAAAGAATACAGGAAGTGACCCTTTGCTTGTACAGCAGATCAGGAGAGGGAAAGGTGGATATGGCTCCTCTCTTTGTTCCCATCTTACAGAGAGAGGACAGACTTTGGTTTCCTATGGACCCGTTTGCCAGCTTTTTAGACCACAAGACAGCAAGTTAGGAGCTGCTTCTGGGAAGACCTCTGTGATAAAGAATGCAACACATGAAACCCTGCTAAGAGAATAAATTATAAAGATACAACTGATAGTATCATTTACCTTAAAAGTTACTCCATTCTGTTTTCTGCTTGGACCTCTCCACACCATCTTTTGTGGCAGCACCAGCGCTGGGGAACTTTGTTTTCCAGAGGGTCAACCCTCCACCCCCACAGCCGAGTGGGAGCCCAGCCTCCAGTGAGGTGAACCTGCTCTCACCTGGCCTCCATTGCCTTTGAGTTGGCTCCTGTGGATGACGGCAGGCAGGAGGGGATGGCAGTGCTGGGCCAGCTGAATAAGCTCTCTGCCTGTCTGGAGGGAATAAAACCCCAAAGGTTATTAGGGAATTAATAGGCTGACTAAAGAGGATGGGCAACCCAGCTCAGCTGGGTGAGACCTTGTTGCCTTGGATATGGAGCCTGCACGGCTGTGGGAGCTTCTTAGTGATGGGTCAGGACACCCTGCATCTTCCCTGTCTTTACAAAAATTACCTGTGGGGCTGAGGGCAGTGGGAAGCAGCAGCTGAGCTGCTCTGCAGGTGATTCAGGCCTTGACAGGGTGAAAAGGTGTCTAGGGGGGACCAACGAGCAGCACTGGGGCAGCTGTGGGTACAGACAGCACTTCAACCACTGAACTGCAGGGTTTTCCTTATCCTTTCTCTTTCACCTCTCCAGCTTCTCTTCAGTCTCAGGCTAACTCCTGGGTTCATTCAGCCCCACTCCTCACATCATCAGATCTACAAGAAAGCATTTTCCAAGGCTTCTGCCATTTTACTTTGCAATTTTTAAAATGGCCTTCTGAATAAATGAAACAATGAAATAACACCAGAGGCTATACAGTAGGACCTACCATGTCAAATTATAAATAAATTGAAAACATTTAACTCTGAGAACAAACACCCCATCACATACACCCTTCACCCTGCAAAAGGCAGCATTAGAAACATTCTTGTATTTAGGTAAAAATGTGAGGCCTAAGCAGTTAAAAGGCAATGTGCTCTAAAGCTTCCCTAATCTATTTTCCTCCAATTCTTTCCACCTCTAAGAAGCTTGTGGAGTTAGTTGTCGATTAACATTCAGGAAGATTGTACTCTGTCTCCAGTTCATTGCTCTCTTGTTGGCTTTTTGTTATTCAGAGCCCATTTATTGTAGATGAGCCATTCATTTTCCTCTAATTGGATGGGATTGGATTTCACTTTCATTGTTGGATGCACTGAAAACCCTGGAGGGGCTACAGGGATCAGACCAGGGCTGGGGAGATTTAACTTAGCACAAAGTTTAGGTTGCAGCTGAAAGGAGCTACATTTTTTTTTTTTTTTTTTAAATTTTGGGGTTTTTTGCATGCAAATCCCTCATGGCTAGATTTGCAAGGTCTCCCCTGTGACCCCAAACACCTTATTGCATAACATACTTTTGGTATTTTTATATAGTTCCTCACCAAAGCATTCATGACACAGGGATTGTCAGGAAGATTTCTGAGCATCAGAGACCCAGCAAGGGCTTTGCACCAATGTCCCTCCTGTCAGGATCCAAATGGCTGACTCCTTCAAATGTTTGGATTAAAGCCTTTCACAGTTCTGGGATCCTGCACTGTAACATCCTCCCTTGACAATCTGCTCAGATTCCTTTGGGGCAGTACAAAGGTCTGCAAGCAGAAGGTATTTCAGAGCTGCATGCTGCCGTTACTCACACCACAAATTGCTCCTGCAGCTGCTCTGTCCCCATCCAAGGGCAAGCTGAGGGTGGAAGAGCCTGCCCAGTGCTGATCCACAGCTTGGCTTTACAGCACAGACCCAAGTCTGGACCAAATCCCTCTCAGCCATCTCATCACTCGCTCTGAAGGGTTGGCAGCAGAGCTAAAACTACACCCGGGCACCCACGTGTGAGTCTGTGTCTCTCTCAGGTTGCTGTGTGTGGGACCTCCCTTCCCAGCTGGAAACACGGGGTGGCCATGGTCACAGTGTAGGCAAGGGTGGCACAGTCACTCTGGGCTCCTTGACTGCAGCATCTCCCACCTCATCAGGTAGATCAGGGGTTGCAGTGGGGCAGAACAGCCCTCCTCATTCACCTGGAAAAACATCTGCTGGGAGCAGGTCTCGGGATCTAACTACCAGAGTTAGAGGCAGTATTAAAATTCAACTCGAGGGTTTGATTGTCTGAAAAACAGGTCAATTATCTGCTGCAGGTTGCTCTGGAGTCACTGTAGAGACAGGAAGCCCTGGAGGATGAGTGATGCCTCCCAAGACAGGTCTCCCAGGTGGGCTGACCTGCTTTCTAGAGCAAAGAAGCCAGGAGATGCCTGCCTTAGGTGCAGCCCTGAGCTCTAGCATATCCCCCAGATGTCCTCTGAGCATCCCTAAACTCACCTCTAAACATCATCTGGCAAGGTAAAGCCAGAGGCTGTCTTTGTGGGAGAGAAGGGAGAGGGAGAGGAGAAGGAGCAAGGGCGAAGTAGAGAAAACCTGCTGTGGTGTGTTAGAAGGGTTAACATCTGGCCTCCTGCAGATGTTTGCCTGATGGGGAGCTGGGGCCTGGCTGAGCTGGGGTATTTGCACGGGAAATTCTCCAGCAAACTGCAAGCATGTACTGGAGCCCTTCCCTTGGAGGGGGCCTATTTTGCACCTCTCTTTTCTTCTAGGGCACAGATTTTTGTTAAACGTGGGATTGATGTATCTCTGATACCCTCACTGTGCAGACAGATGCATTTCAAGCTGGCCAGCAGGTTTAAAACCACCAGAAGGCACACAGGGAAAGGATGGAAGTACTCATGTGCCTCCACACAGTGCTGGTGTTATTAGAAGGACAAAACAATTACTGAAGAAACTGTTGAAAAAGAACCTCTGCTCCTGCACACAAGAACCAGCAAAAACCCATTTCCTATAAATCTGTGCCCAGGTCCTGATATAAGAAGGTACCAGCGGGACCCCAAACCCTTTTTCCTGTTTTATAAAGGCAAAGGGCACACTTGAACCCTTCCCTCCTCTGTCCCTGCCTCCTTTAGTTAAATTTTAGGTGACTTGCCACCTCTGAGGAACCCACATGCAGTGGAAGGAGACCAGCAGAGAGCAGCAGAGCCTGGAGGGAAGCAGAGGCACCCACACACCATGTGGGTTGAAAATAACAGAACTAACACCAGCCCCAAAGGTCAGGCTCTGGCTGAGACACAAAATGTTGACAACCTTAACCCCTAAAACTGACAGACCCAGAAATGAGGACAATATCCAAAGTTGCCTGAATTTATAAAAAAATATTAAAAACAAGAGGTAAAGTTTCACCTGCTGCTTGCTGAGATTTTTTTGTTTAGAAGGACTGTGGGAGACACCATACCTGAAAGGCTTTAACATGAAAACCTGCATTAGAAGTAGCTGGTCCAAAGAACAGACATTTTGAGGGTCTCCAGACCCCTCACAGCACATGGAAAAACCATGGCAGCAGCAGGCAGGGCTGCCCAGGTTGACAAATCAAAGAGCTTCAGATGACAGCAAACCCACCAGAGCTCAGAGTCTGTCACTTCAATGACCAATTATGCACATGAAATACTATTCTGAGCATTTTTCAGCTCCATTAAATAAATGAAAGTTTTACATACCTTCTTCCTACAGAGATATTTGGTGGTTGTCAGCCTCTGGCTCTTGGTGGTTCTTGGGGTCTCTAGGCCCCTATTAAACAGTCTACAAATGATAATTAAACAAAGCAACTCTGTGAGCTCAACAGCCACTATCCTGGGCTTGTATCTCCCCTGGAAAATTGTGCTGGTCTGCAAAGAAAAGATACAAAACCCATCTGCTCTGGCTCCCACACCTCCTCTCAGCCTTCCCCTGAGCGTGCTGAGCAGCACAATCATAAATCATCTCCCTGGGTTTTTCAGGCCTCTGCAGATCCGTGGGCTATGGGCAGGGAGCTGGCCACAGCCATGGTCTCTCCAGCACTGTACAGAGGGATCAGCTCCCTGTGCAGGGACTATGTGGCCTCTGCATAACTCGTTGGCCTTGACCATGACACACCAGCTCTGTGATATCTCCAGCCCCTTCAGGTTGTTTCCCAAATCATGAGTATGTGGGTCATTGAGTCCCCCAGGGCCACAGGTCTTCCAGAACCCTGCTGGATATTTTCCTTTGGAGAATGCTCTCCAACAGCAGCTCCAGCTCAGGTACAGCCGAGTTACTTTACAGCCGTGCTACATGTGCCACACCAACTTCAGCACTACTTCTTCTCAGAATGCGACCTCTTACTCCAGCAGGGCTCCTGTGTTCCCACCTCCAGCCCAGCTGCAGGGGAGCCTTTGCCTGTGGAATCGCCCCAACCCACACCAGCGGACACATCGGTCGTATCACACACTCAGAGTTCAGGTATTTTTCTCTTCTTTTTCTCCATTTTTTTCCAGCTGTCAACTACAAAGTGGCAGGGGGACTCGCACAGGGAGTCCCTGTCACAGGCAAGGAGGTCTGCTTCCCTAAGTCAGTCCCAATTGTGGGTGGGGGAACCTCTTAAGTCTTCTGTCCTTGGGCACAGTTACCTTTCAGTTTTTCCTCTTGTACATCGGCCATACCAAATTCCAGTCTTCTCGGGAGGAAACCAAAGCCAAACTGTTCATCCCACAAACACAGAATCACTGGGAGGTATTGACCTCTAATGGTGCAAGGGCTTTACCAAGTGAAATCTAGCAAAAATAATAAAAATTATGGCCTTTTAAAACTCTTTCAAACAATTACAGAAGGAAATGAGAACTTTCTACGCCATTTTAATGCCCTGCTGCTTTAGCAAAAATTTGACATGACTGTTTCATTTCATTTCAGGATTTTTTTCAATTTCTTGATTTTGCCTTGTCTTCAGTTACTTATTTTTTCCTTCCTCCCATTTTTACAGAATTTGCAGAGGTTAAAGGGAATACAAACACACATGCAAAAATTGAGAAACTGAGAAAACAGATAACTCTTTTTTCCATTTGACTACCTTTTCCAGATGTTCTTGAATGGGAACAGCACACCAGGAATGAATGAAAAATAAATTTTAAAAAGTGGTGGGAGTAAAGAACGACAGAAGTGGGAAAGTGAAAGAGAAGAGCAGACAGTTCCTCAGAGCAGGACATCCCACCCCAGACTGCATCTCCTCCCACTGCAGAAGCAGAGGTTATTTGTAAGCTCACCAGCTTCCCTGGCCTTGCCTGCTGCCAAGGGTTTATTTTCCAGGAAGCCTCTTTCCAGGCCCAGAGCAGGCAGGGGGAGTGCCCGGACCCTGGTTCTCAGCAGGTGGATACAGCAGCTCTGGTGGCACTGGTGCAGCCTGCCCATACTCTCAGGATACCTCTGGGAAACACAAGCCACACTTACAGAGGCATTTTGCCTTAGGCTGGGAAAAACTGTCCTCATCTTCCATAATTGTCCAAGAAATGACAATGAACAGATGGCTCCCTGCCACTTGTTATTTTGTAAGGAGTTTGCCTCCATGCAAACCAGCTGCCTCATGACCTGGGGAATGAAAACCGCCTGATTCTTTCAGGTTTGCACCCAATATTGCCATTTCCTCACTGCATTAATTCCAGCTGCCCATCCCTGCATCCCTCCCAGCCCTGCTGTTGCTCTCTCCGTGCCTCAGGAGCAGCCCCAAGCCGTGAGACTGAGTGGCAGGGCAGGAGCCATGGGGACAGCCCAGGCCGGCTCCCCAGGGAGGGACAGCCACCATCACCCCACTGCCCGTGTGTCCCACTCTTATTGCTTTGATAAGAATAATTCCAGCTCCCCTTTTCCCTCCCTGGCACAAAGCTCCCCCAAAGGCGGCGGCGAGTAAAAGTTGTTGCATCTCCATTAAACTGTACGCGCTCCGCCCGCCGGCCGCAGTGCACTTCAGATAATTCCTTGATGCAATATATTTTCCAGGATAGGCTTTTGTTTTCTTTCTTGGCCGCTCACCCTCTTTCTGTGGTCAGTTTTGCTCATTTCTCTTGTAAGCTGTCTAGAGGCAGAGAAAAGGCTTTCAGTTTTAAGCAGTTTCCTTTTCAGTTCCCCTTTATTGAATTCCAACCTCCATTTTTTTTTTTTAAGCATAGGGACATCATTTATCTTGGACTTTAAGTTGCAGGGGCCTTCAAGGGGCTTCTTTTTTTCTTTCCCAGCTGCATTTGTTGACACACAGTCAATCTGTTTTTTGCCTTCGTTCCCCCTCTTCCCCCCAGCAGGCCATAAAGTATCGACAGCTGTGCCCTTTATTAGCATAGCCATTTTAAGCACAACAAGGGGGAAGAGACTAAATATATTACAGCCATTACCTCTGTCAAAAAGTGACAATTTTAAAACATTTTAGCTTTTCACTGGGAAAGCCGGCAGCACAAAAGAAAGTGCTATAATTTTATTGTAAATGCTTTTTAAATATGGGTCACTTGGCCATAATCAATAGAAAGGATGGAAAAGTTCAAAGCTTGAGAACAGCTCAGGCAGATAGCAGAATTTTTTTTTAAAAAGGCTTGTCTTTAAAATATGCTAATTGGGGCAAAAATACAACAGTGAGAAGCATGCAAAATAAGATCTTGGTCCTGGCGGTTTTGTTTTCTTTACAGCACTGTTCATGCTTTTCCCATCTACTTATAAGTGTGTTTTACAACTTGGATGGGAATTATTCCTCCCCAACAGGGTGTTATGAACATTTGGGGACTGAGAAAACAGGAGGGAATCCAGACAGTCACTAGTCTCTTTCCAAAAAGGAAAAAAACCACTAATAAACTACTACTTACTACTGTTTTTTTGAATGCCTTTGGAAGTGTGATGTGCCACAGCACTGTGATTTACCAGGCAAGATCACTTCTTGAGCATAAAATAATCCTGAAGCCTGAGAATCCTGGTAGTTTAGGTTCGGGTTTGAATTCTTACACTGGTTGGCTTTTATATGGCAGAAGCTCGTATTTTAAGCTTCTAGAATGAGAATTGGGCTTTTTGATTAGACAAGGACTAAAGCCCACAGTCAGCATCTGTTACAAGCTCTAAAATGTAAAAGAGGGCTAATGGATGTCCTGAAGCCTGATGATCTTGGCTTCTTTTCTTTTAATTTCTAATGGGTTTATCAGGCAAAGAGGAAGGGGCAGTCTCAGCAGGGTTTATTTTGAATGGCCTTACCTTCCTCTCCTTCTGTAACATCTGGAGTGAACTCAGAAGTCTTTTCTGTTACGTGTCCCTCTCTAGTTACAATTTTTGCTGGAGGTTTCACTTTGTTTTTCAAATTTCAGAACGTATGTAAAACTTGGCTTATACCAAGGCAAGTTGTTAAACAGGCTCCCAAAAGCAAAGCTGCTTTAAAGAACCTGTTTAAGCAGGAAGTCCATGAAATCCTGCACACAGCATTATACAGTACCTGCCAAGGGGTGTGATGCAGCTTTTATCTTGTGGTGGCTCCTGGCGGCCTGTATCCCACCGCACTGAGCAGTCTCCAAATTTGCAGGAGAGAGCAAGCGAGCATCCTGCTGTGGGAAGAGTGTGGTCCACGGCAAAGGGGAAAACTGGAAGGAATTCTCACCACCCATCTTTTGGCAACCAATTTAGCAGTTAAATGTAACCAGCTGGTCTCCCCAGGCTCCCTCTGTAGTCGAGGGAGGGAAAGCAAAGCTCCTGCAGAGGGTCATTCAGTGCACCCAAATTAGCCTTGCTCTGAATTGTCCTCTCTCTCATCCGAGACTGGAAAAGGAGTTAGAAGAGACTATCCGGGTAATTTAGCCAGCTAAGATGGGTGGTCTGAATAATTCCTTCCCCACCAACCTCTAAAAGCCTGCCTAGGTACCCCACAGAGATTGGCATGCTGTTGGAGGGATCGATTCCCAGGCACGTCAGCAGCTCAGTGATCTGTGCTCTCGCCTGCTCTGGAGGAGCCCGGACACTCGAGGAACTTACCTGGTCCTGTTGGACCCTGTAGCTCCCAGCCAGGACAGAGAGCTGAGCTGAGCCACGTGCTGTCAGATGATGCTGTAGGACTGCTTGTGGCAATGGGCAGGTTTGGGGCTTGGGGTTTTTCCCCCACCTCACAGACTGCATCTGCCTGGCCAGAGACCACTGAGGTGGGAGTAGCTGCAGGTCAGCTTGGCCCTCGGAGCTGTCACATGGTAGAATTGAAAGTGGCTCCGGCATTGCATGGAGAGGAGACAGCGCTGCTCCTACCTCCTTCCCAAAAAATTAGTTTGGTCCCTTCTTGTGGGACCCCCTCCTCCTCCTCACTCACACAGAGCATGGAAGAGGGGCTTGCTCTCAAGGAGGACAGCAAGGCACAGCAGCGCGGCACAGCTCCCACGTGAGGGACTGACCTGCAGCAGCCACAGCAGGACTGACCCTCCAAACCGACGGCAACAACCTAAGGAAGGCGCAGCCTCCACGGGGCCAAGCAGCAGGGAAAAGCAGAGGATTAACAGGACTCACCTGCATTGCTGTGGTGAGAGGAGGAGCCCTGAAAAACACTCAGCTTTACCACAAGTAGCCGATCACCACCTTTTCCCACACCTCGTATCCACCTGGGCCTCCCGCTCTGCCCGGGCCCTGCAGCCTCGTGCCCGCCGCGCCCCCTCAGGCTGCAGGGCAAGGCGGGACGGGCTCCAGGCCCCGCTGCTCCCCGGCCCGGCCCGCCCCACGCCAGCCTGGCACCGCAGCTCGGGAAGGAGCTCCAGCACGCCCTCCCAGGCTCTTCTGCTGCTCTTCCTCCCGTGCTGAGGGAGCTGCTTCCCAGGCACAGCTGGAGGATACGTGGAAAAGCCAAAAGGACATCAATTTCCCCCAAAATTCCTGGTCTAAATATTCCATCACCAGAGTGACGTGTATTTTGGAGAGAACCAACTTCAGGCTGTGCAAAAGCTTTTGCATGGAGAACATGAAATGTTCCCTGACACTTTCCATAAGGGCCAGACCCATGCAAGTAACTAAGATGTTAATGCAAGAGGGATTTTCATTTGTAGGATTAAATTGCCTTTTTTTTTTTTTNTGAGCCACATCTTTGCACTACTACTAAATCACTGCTTTTCCATGCTTGACCAGAAAAGAATCTGACCTGGACAGCTGTTTAACTTGCTGCTCAAAGACCAGCACAGTCTGGCTCTCAACTGTTTGAACAGTGGAAGAGTCTTTTTACAGCCAGCCTTATGAAAGCACAGGATTTTATTAGCTGTTTTGTGGTAATAAGGTGAAGTACAATGTTGTGGAATGCTCCTTCAGGAGATTTGGGATCTTGTATACTTTGGGGTTTACTTTCCTCTTTCAGACTAGGGTGCTTGGCAACCCACTAATGCTACAGCTTTATTGTACTGTTCTCTTCCTTAAAGCCACCTTTGACAAGTGATTTTTCATCCAGGTAGGGGGAAAGTTACAGTTTGAAGAACTGTAAGAGAAATATGCTATTACCTGGTTGTTCTCAATTTAAAAAAAATTTTTAAAAGCCTTTTCAGATTTTCAGATACTTGGAAAAACTCAAGATATAGGGTAAAAAATCTACTTTGGCCACACACACATACAGCAATGTTGTACATTCCAAACATCAAAGCTAATGCGGTTTTCCTCTTTGGCAATTTTCTTTAAAGTTCTGGTAATTTTCTCACAACATTTTTAACAGATTGTAAACGACCCTTTTTCCTGAAAACCACTTTTGGGGCACACGAAGTTTCAATTAGCATTTGGGAATACCTGCCAGGAAGTTTTCACGAACATTTAAACAAATATGTCTGTATTATTTTGCAAAAAACCAAAGTATTCTGGCAGATTTCAGCAATTTCCCATCATCTTTTGTTTCATAACTCTAATGGGAAACAAAGAGAAGCAAAGTTCCAAATCATTGATGAGCTTTAATGAGAACTGTGCTGCTTTGGACTCTTGATGACAAAGTAAAGACTGCAACAGATTTTGGATTTGGGACCGACTGTGGAAGACTTTTTGGGAATGAAAGGTACATGTCCCCATAACTCACAGGCTAACGTCTTTACAGTAACCAGCAGAAAATCTACTCAGAAGGGAGTAAAATGAGACATTTTACTCAGAGACCCTTCCCCACACTGCCCAGTTTGCCAGTTTAAGCAAGATGCAGCTGCCCAAGTGTCTAGTTTTGGGGGTTCAACTTTGAAAATAAATTCAGGAGCAAATCCTAGTTTCATAGTACACAAAAAATTCCAGGGAGCACCTTTTTTTAACCACCAAAACCTCACTTTTCTCCAGACTCCCATCCCAAGAGAAATCTTACCACGTGCACAGTTACTCTGAAAACACCAGCCAGCACAAAAGGAAGCAGAGGCACTGCTGATCTGAAGGACCTTTGTCCCAAGAAATTCCCAGATCTCCAGCCAGTGCAGCTAAGGTTGGACCTATGTTACATTGCAAAGCCAAAAAGCCTGCAGCAGCCTTTCCACAAACTATCCCCTTGGAACAAGAGATGCTCTGGGGCACTGCACTAGTGCAAGTTATTCATTTATCTACACTCACCTGCATTACAGGCAACCCAGTTGTGACAGGCACTCTTGAGCTGGAGGATTCAGGCAGAACCTCCTATGCTTGGCCTTCACTTTTTTCTTTTTCATTGAAGCAGCATCTCATGTCTGTAGATCCTTCTACAAGCATCTGTTTTCCAAGATAAACTAAACAGAACTATTTATTGCAAATGTGGTCTGCCCTGTGGCAAACGACAGGAGGCAGACCACAAGAGCCTTGTGCTATACTGTTTGTAACGAGGTCCCTGGAGCCGTTATTGTTTTATTAATCTCTTTAGCCAGCTAATTGTAGGAGCATATTCTACAGCTTGTAAAACAGCAGTTGAGATTTTTCTCTTTTTCAGGCTCTGTACTTCGGGCTCCATAGCAAGAAGCCCCTACAGAAGCTCATGACAAACAACTCCTTCCCCAGCCCCACCAAACAGCCCCAGCTGACACCAAGACAGTTCCTCACTTACAGAGCCCAGGAAGTTTTGCTCCTCAGGAAGGGATCACAAATTCTTTGCACCTGTAGGGCACTCAATACTTGCCTGTCCTGGGCTCAGAGTAGCCAGTGGATGATGCTAAACCCGGAATTACATTTTTGATACCCAGCTTAGATGCAGCCAAGCACATTTCTTGCTCTTGGACAACTGCTCCCTTCCTCTTTTGGAGTCATACAGAATAGTTATGACATATTACATACATACCAGGAGGGACATTGCTGTGGCTGGGCAGCGTCCTTTGGAAACACAAACTTATGGACAGCAGTGCATTATTTTTTTCTTTTCAGTTCTGTTGGAAGGCTAAGATAATCTGCAGAAGTTCCTCACATGAGCAACCACAGCAATTTCATACCAAATCCTCCAACACCAACTTCCTTAGTTCAGAGAACCAGTGTCAAGTCACAGGAAACAAACTGGAGAACCACCACCAACCTCTGAAACGTTCCCAGTGAATGGCTGATGTAAGGGTCTGCACAAAATAGGGAAATTAGAAACTAGGGCATGGATTATTCTGCATGTACTTCATGCTGGGAGAAACACACAGAAAGAAACCAAGCAGGCAAAGAGGCAACAACAGCAGTGCAGCACGCCTAAAACTTTAATCTTTGTTTTTAAAGAGTACAGAATTGAAAGTGACACTTCCTTCTTCTTTCCACCTTCCCATTCTCTATTCCATTGCTTCCTAAGTGCTCTCTAACAGGAAATATTTCTTTGTTGATTAGTTTGACTTCCCTTGGAGTGAGGCACAGCAGTTAATCTCCAAAAGTAGGCCCCAATTCAGTGAAACACTGGCACATGCACTCCAGTCCCCTCCCATTCACGGCAACATTTAAGTGCAATACTTGAACACCATCTTCAATAGGGATATTTTTACTTAACCAAAGAGGGGAGGAGGGGGTATATTCGTGTGGTCTTAACCAGGGAGGGAGGGAAGACATAAAACATACATCATCTTGTTCCCAATTTAAAGGCAGTTTTAGAAGCAGTCTGTCACTGACACATTGTTAAAATTTTAAGCAGCAGCTTAACTGGAGAAGTTTGTAGCAGTAAGAAACCCTAGGGCACTTTAAAAAGGGGAGCTTTGAAATCACTGCTCAATGCCAGCTAAAGCAGCCTCACAAGGTCAATCAGACTTCTAAGTCTAAACACCCTCTGCTCCTAATGCCATTAAGTAAACACGCTTCATTAATACAATTATATAAAGAGGAAGACTGGCAAGACAATACAAAAGATTATCAAGAATGGGAAAACCTACAGAGTTCAGAAAACAGGATTCTGGAAAATGAAAGTGGAATTTATTTTACACTGTAGGCTTTCACTTTTTATCCCTTTGAAATACATTTAATTTTAAATTATTAAAGATCATAAACTAATAAATTGATATGTTCTCTAAAGAGACGTAATAAAAATTCAGACATTACAGCACAGGACCCATCATTTAAATATGCCAATAATAGAACAGTTAAAGTGATGCTGGCTAATGTGAGGATAAAAGATGTGGCTCTAAGGAGAAGTGTGGATTAGAGGAGAATTGAGAGTGAAGCAGGTGATGCCTTAGTCTGAATCCGAGCTCTCTGGCTTGCTGGTATGGTACTGGCTGACTGCTTCCTCCAAAGGAGCCATTGTCCCATCCGGCCGCACTCCCATTGGCTTTATGAGCTCATCCCTGTGAGAGATTTAAAAAGAGAATCCATATTAGCATGGGCACACATATCAATTCACATGTGTATAATACAGTCACATACAGTATATGCTTCGGTACATAATGAGCCTCTAAAAGGAAGTTATTTCTGCTAAAGCCCTCTGTTTTGAAGAAAAACGCACAAAAAACCTTCCCAAATAGGTGGGAGGGGAAGAGCAGGACAGATAAAGACTTCATTCATGTAGGCCAAACCTACTTAGCCAATTAAAGACACCATGAAAAGTCAGAGCTTAATAGGCTCAAGACAAGGAGCAGGTTCACTGTTTTGGAGAGCCAAAGAAGCTTTTCTTCTAAGAGTTCTCTGACAGCCAGTTCTTCCTAAAATTTCACCTGCCATTTTGCTAATATATGCCGAAGCAATTAAAACAATGATTTGATACATATTCATCTTGTTGAAGGAAATAAATCAGTTAAGAGAACAGACTCTGCCCACGCCACTGCTAGGGGTGTGTTAAGGACACGCTGATTCATTTAAAAAAAGCTGACTGATTCTAATACTATTGCTTTTGTTTGTGGCAGTTTAATTACAGGATTTACAGCCATTTTAATCTCTTCAAAGCTCCAAAGGCCGCTCAGCAGTTAATCCAATTATATCTACTCCACAAGCTACAGCCTCATCTAAGAGATGATTAATTATTGATTAAACCAATCAAAAAGTATTAGCAAAGATTTATTTAATCCTTACTTTTTATCACCTCATTTATGTGTGGATTATGGCAAAAGCTGTAAGGGCAAAGATAACATTTTGATTTTATGCTGGAAAAAAAAGGAAAATACCTCTAAATATTCAGGAGTCACCTTAAATAAAGGAGCAGAGGTTTGATGTTAATTTACTCCTTGGTTGAAAGGCAGCCCAGTAAAACTGTCAATTTAACATACATCTACCACCCTCCCAAGCCACGGACAATAAAACTGCATCGCTCAGTGGGGAAGCAAAGGCACCTCACCAGCTCTCTTCCTGGTCTGCACTACTACCTTGGCTGAAAAAAGGGACAAGAATTCCTTGTACACAGCTGGCAATCAATCCAACCTTGATGCACCCACAGGAACAGCAAGAAAGGCAACATCTGAGTCACAAGGCATGCATATGCCAGACACTGTGCAGTCAAGATGCAGTTAAATCAAGTCTCAAAGAGAGACCAGCAGGATAAATGCAGCTGTGTGTGCAGATGTGACAATCAGATCCTACAGCGATAAACTCACAAATGCCACACCAGAAACAATTGCTGTGGCTTGGCTGACCAGGGCTGGTGGGAAGCTGCAGGCCAGGGAAGGAGGTTTGCAAGACCAGATCAAAGAGCACAGGCCAGGCTCTCCCTCAGTGTGTGAGGAAGAGCAGGATCTATCTTTAAACAGACTGGAGAGAGGTTCCAAATACTTAAGGACTGCCAGGGAGTCCTCTCCCTTCTGGCAATGCAATCCATAGTGTGCAGATTCTGCCCAAGTGACAGCACTCCTAGAGAATCTGCTGAAGATATGTGGAAAAGAGATCAAAAGAATACCTGAAATCAGAATTGAAAGGGCTCAGAACAGGCAGACTGCAAATCTGGTGTCCAGAGAGGACCAGAACCCTGCCTGCTGTAGGGGTTCCCCAAAGGCAAAGCTGGAGTGCTTTGGAGTTGTGTCTGATAGCAAAGACTTTTCTTTCCACAGAGAAAAAACCCTATACATCTAAGATCTTTTTGGCTTTCAGACTTTAAACATCATACAAAACAAGTGTCCTCTAAAATGCAAAAATGTAGCCACAAAGAACAAAATCGCCACTGCTTGCCCTTTAAGCTGAAAGCATCCTAGATTTTTGTTTTAAAAATCCCAAAGCATACTCTTAAATTGCAACATTTAATATTGCAGCCAGAGGTCAGGGAATCACACCATTTTCTAGTCATTTAACATTTATTATTGGTAATAAATGAATTACAACAGTTAATGAAGGATAAAGAATTTGTTCATGAAAAAGGAAAGAGAAATCCAGGAAAACAAGGTCCCAAGGTTCCTTTATGTGGGGACCTCCCTCTCCTCACAACAATTCTCATATCTTTAAATATCTTTAAATATTGTCAAGAAGCCCTATCTCATCATTTGCCAATTATAAGGCAAAGCTCTTTCACTGAGGCTTCCCTTTTCCAGCCTCATTTTCACATCCTGCTTTAGCTTTAGGCTTTCATGATGGGAGCCAGGCTGAGCTCACCTTGCATGGAATAACAAGGATGCTTATCAAGTCTCTTTCTGCTCCTGCCTGAGCTTCCTGCTTTGCAAGTCCGTGAGCGGGATGGAAGAGGGCTGGTAGGGGTTTGCTGTTCCCTGCATTAGGAGGCTGAATTCCACACATCCTTCCTCAGGCAAGTGCTACCCAGTAAAACTGAACTGTGTGAAGACAGAAATATGCCAAGCCACCAAAGGAAGAAGGAGGAGAAGCAGGGATCAGCCTATTTTGTTTCTAACCATAAACTAGTCCTAAAACGGTGTCAAGCGTGGCATCCTTTCACCAGTGACGACTTGACTGCAAGCTCTGAACACCACACAAGCTCACTCCTGGTTTTCAAAGCGGGAAAACACAGCAGGAGGGAGACAGATGAAAAGGTCTGGGCTGCCCACAAAGCCAGCTTCCTAAGATCAGAACAACTTTCTGCTAAATAACAGAATTTTGGGTAGGATTGCCAAAGGCATCACTCAGCTAAACTTCAGTACCACCAAGAGCCCCCAGAGCTGCTCCTTACCTGGCAGGAAGGGTCTCAGCCCTGCCAGCCTCAGCAATTTGCCCACTTAGCTCTGGCTGCTCAGAGACCTCAGCTGTGCTTGGACACCCTGGGCTACCTGAGGATGTGCTCACTGTCCACGGGGAGAGACAAGGTGGGAAGGGAAGTGCCAGGAACTGACAGGCAGCGCCTCAGGAAACAGTTCACTGTCCAGAAACTGGATGTTTATAGCACATCCACAGCGCAGAACATCGTTGGCCTCAGCCCAGTAGATGGCAGTGGGAATTCTTCTGTATCCATGAAGATCCAAACAAGCACACAACGTGTGTATTTATACACGTTTGAACATCCTTATGTGACCTTCCACATACTCAGATGCACCTTGCAACACTCATTTTTCTAATGCAAACAAAGCATTCTATTCAAGTGTACTTAGAAACACACCATCATTAAACAGTCGGTAAAATGCATTCTCTTCTTCCACTTCCAGATCTCCCAAGAGTCCCTTCAAATATATCCATACAAGTTCTGCCTTCCTGCTTGCCATTTAGCTTGATAACGACTCAAAAATCATTGCCTTGTTTGGAAGGGTGACTCTCTCTTGCCCGCTCTCTGTGCTGCAGGGCAGCGCTGCCACACAGAATTAATGATGGTGTCTGTAATCAAACAGCCATCATGTAAACACCAGCCTGCCCCTTTGATAGAACAGCATCTTGGGGACCTATTCACCTCCTTATAATTGAGTGCCACATAATAGTTCCGATCCTTTCAGGGAACATTATTTTGTTCTATGATTAGAAAGGGGAAGAAAAAAAACAAACTCGATGTAGCATTGCCTTCTTCATTGATCCTATGATTAATTTTGTGTTTTTAATGAGTAGGGTACCTTATTTAGACAGGTTCTCTTACTCGTTTTGTTGACTTCTGTTCAATGTACAACAAAACCCAAGCTGTGATAATTGGAGACCATTTTATCAGCAAAAGGATTCTTGCTATTAATACAAGGTTGGCTTGGAAAAAGCATCCTGACATTTTAAATTAGTCAATTAATATACAATTCTACCTACCATTTATAATAGAAAAAATGTTAGCATTTTTTCCAGACATTTTAATTAACACGGGGTATCTCCAATAATCTATTATATAGACAGAATATCACACAACACTGACTTAAGGTGGCTAACTGGATGTTTTGCAAAAAAAATGGAAGGCTGAATTAAATCCTTGCAGATCTGGGGAGTTTTTCAAAGCTCAAAGATGTGCATCATGTGCAGAGGACACTGATTTACAGTCACCAAACAATTCTCAAAGAACCAACAAGACACTTACTGCAGACAAAACCAACAGAGTTACATCAGGGCCAAGTTCAGGCATCCAGGATAAGCCTAAGTAACTTATACATCTCCCAAGAAATGCAGTAATCATGACTTTTCACATTCATTTATACTTATAATCTGTATATATTTAATGATTTTAAAAAGTAATCTCACCCAGCCAAATTTGAGCAAAATATTAATTTCTATAAAAGCTTTTGTAGAATCCAAGTCTATGTTAAAACACTGGAGCAGGAGAAATGGGTTCACAATAAAATATTCAGCTTTCCTACAGGTATTTTGAGAAATCAAAACTGGGTGATTAATTTTAATTTAGCCTTGTTGATGCTCAGTTACCCCATGAACAGACCCAAACACCAACAATCTAAAAGAATAGAAAAGCTTTAGAAATATGACCTGAAATGACCAAAAGCATCAATCAGTTTTACATGACCTCAAAAAGTTTTCATTTTTCAGTGTCAATGCTGAAAATAAGGAGAAATGTGAAAAGCAAAAATCCACTGGCATATTATGGAACTAGGGAAAAGATGTCCCTTTATACTCATAGCTTCAATAAACCTTTACAAAGGGTACAGTGTAAACATTCAGCAGCCATTAATGAAAGCTGTAATTTTCCAGTGAAATAGTACTGCTTTGCAAATTTGTTTTCTGAGTTCTGATACTCAGCCAGTCAAAGCCAAATCTGGAGTACCCCAGTGACAGACTGGCCTGATTATCCTCATCGGTCAGGGAGGGAAGCAAGTTTGCCAGTCCTTCATCATTCTTTTTCATACTTTTCTCCAGTAAAAGTGTGGCAACTCTTTAAAGCTTAGCTTCCACTACTACGGACAATACCAGTGACCTAAGCAAACCTGTTTTGCTGTACATGACACAAGTTTACTCTAAGCTCCTCTTCTGGTTACACAAAGTTATATAAACTTGTACAAGATGAGAAGAAGCTGTTTGATCCTGTTCAACTTCCTCCCCTTTATAAGCAAAGCACTGCACCAAACTGAACCTGTTCATGGCACATTTCCCCTCCTATGATGACAACAGAGAGCAGCAGAAACAGGAAACCTGCCACAAGCACTCTGCCTCAAAGCAAGATTCAAACCCCAGAATCAACTGACGACTCCAACCAAGCAACCTCTGCTTTGCATCTGTAGGGTGCAAACCAAGGGTAAGAAGTGCTTTCTGTGTAGATTTAAGTCTGCAAACTCCCAGCACTAAAGGGCTGAAGCTGGAGGCAGCACAAGTGTCCTATTCCAAAACCTTGGAGGGACTCCCACTACTATCAGCATGTTACTAACTCCTTCTTGCACACAAGGCTGGCAACTTCCCATGTTGTTTAACATCTGCAAGGCCCACAGTTGCACTCAATTACATTCATGAAAAACATCCCACAGCCTCCCTAATCCAAGTCTTACTTTCTTTTTAATTCCTGCCAGCATTTCCCTCCTCCCCAGTTTTTAGTAAAACAAAAAGTGTGGGAAGAACAGTGAAATGACTTTATTCATGTTATCACAGCACCTAAAGGGGTCACACCGACAACACTGTCCCACAGTAACCACAATACTAAACAAACAAACAGAAACCCTGCCACAAAGAGTGCCAGCCCTGAAGCAGTGCAAGTGCTATAGAAGAAACTGCAGGTGGATGTAGGGGGCACAGAAAGCCCAAGGTGACAGCAATGCTGCTGGCCAAGAGGATAAGTGGTGACACAGGGCACCAGCTGCTCAGTTATTGTCAGCTGATGGCAGGCACTGCAGCAGGTGCCTCCGACCCTCCAAACTGAAAGGGCTCTTGTGCCACAGTAACCATTGGGAGTTTTTGTGCAACTGCTGCAGTGACAGCAACTGACTTTCTTCAGTTACTTGTCTCCGCTTATCTGCAGCCTCAATCTTTCTTTCAAAAAACATTTTAGACTGTTTAGTCATTTTATTGTGGTGCCCTTGATGCTCAGCATCTTAATTCTCTAGTTTAACACAGCAATGATTCCATTTTACAGAGTAGTTCAATTAAGATTACATGTGCATTGCATTTTCTTCTCTTTCCTAAGAAGACTATTACACTTGCTTTCCATGCAAATAATGTGAAAAAATATTCAATTACTTCATTGACAGTCTCAGATCAGTTGTTCTAAGTTCCTTCCCTGCTTTTGATCCTGCTTGTAACAGCTAATGTAAAATCCAGATTCTCCTGTATCTTTTGCTATATTCCTAATCTTCATCAGAGATGTAAAAAGTACTTGTTTTGCTGAATTTCTCTCAATAGATCTTGCTCGTTGACTATCTACAGACTCTCACAAAACAAGCACATTTCTAGCTGCTGAGTTTTGCCATGTTTGAAGAATGGATGCACTTATATATTTACCTCCTACAGCTCAGTTCAATGGCAAATTAGTATTACGTAAGCGTTTCTCAAGAATGTAACTTTGCTTATGAATTAAAAAAAACAAGCAATCACTCCAATATGGCTAGAAGTATGGGGAAAGAAAAAACAGTAAATTCTAGGCATATTGAGCCAAAGAGGAAAAAAAAGCTAGAGATAACAGTACAGGTCTATGTTCTTTTGTACACGGAAAGTTACAAACTGAAGATCAATTCTCTGTATCAATACTGTAACACCATTATGCCACACTAAGTACCCATTTCTTTCATGGCATTACCTTCATCACATAAAACAAATTGCCAAGGCTGATTTGTAATCCAATCCATATTTAACCTAATAAATCCACAGTAAGTCTTAACTATAAATTTGCTTTTAATTGCTCCATTATACAATTTATTGTTTCTGACAACAGCTATTTTCACACTATGTTTGTTCTTCATATAAGCAGAAGACATAAGTAGTTACAATGACATGCTGCTCATTAACTTGGGGAAAATAAGCCTGCTTGCCTTGGGCCTGGATTATGTCCCATACTTTAAAAGAAGAAATTCTCTTCATTACCATCAGCCTATCTATTCAGGAGGCAAGTCCCCTCACCACCAGATCTTCCCAATTCTGTCCAATCCTCTCCAAAAGAGGTTTCCTCTGAAGTCCTGCAACATACCACTCTTTTCTTTGAAGTGCTAAACATTTTTCTCTGCATTTAAAATGGTCTTAATCCTGCAGAGAAGTTGATTCTAGCACTATTTTGAAGCATACAATACCTGGAAAGTTTATCAAACATGTTGACAAGCTTCATAGCTTCGTATTCTTTTTGTTCTTCTGTCATTTCATCCATAGGATTGGGCATTGGTTCTTCTAAGTGACCAGTGATAAGGTTAATGCTGAAGGTGAAAAAACAACACAGTTTACATTTCTGCAGGAACAGTACATTTTCTGTCTCTTTAATAGCAGGAAAGAGGAAGAACTCACAGAAACCGTCAAGACTAAAACTGTCTGAACTGCACATGAAAGGTTTTGTTATAAATAGCCAAGGTTCATAGTTATACTGTATTTTCTCATGAATCGTGACTGTTATCTTCTTGTTGATTCACTGCATTAATGCCTTGTCAGTACTCAGAAATGCACAGGCTGGTAGTTCCTGTTGTTGGAACCCATAGAGGAACAGTTTGAAACCAGGGGAATAATAATGGTAACAATGACAATGTCATTAGTGCTAATGACATAAATAGGGAACTGAATGACAGATGCATGTCTGAAACTAATTCCGTACAAGCACAATTTTAAAAATATAGACAGGTTCCAGTTAATTTTCCATTAAATCAGTTTTAAATTTGTTTGCGCCTTCCATGATGATGAATTTTTGCTCAAACCAGATTAAGTTACTTTACTCTGAGAATTTGCAAAGCCAGCTTTATTTTCACTGTTAATATAAGTGAACAGTGATACAGAAATGGTAACAAAAGCAAAGAAGGAGTTTTAAAGAAAACTGTCAGGGCACATTATCCTTTCAAACATTTTAATCACAAACATTTAACAGCAATACAGAAAATCAGATGCATAAATCAAATGACAGTTGTCTTGAATGTTTCATTTAAGTGTTAGCTTTTAACTAAATAGATGTTACAGTTTTACTATGCATATAACTGCATGTCAGACTTTTGAAAGAAGAGCAGAGAGAAAACAGAAAGTAAAAAAATCCTGAAGTGCAGAAATAAAAAGAAACCTCCTGGCTTAGAGTTAATTTCTTAACATAGAAGCAACATAATTCCTCTAATTCTCATACATTAAATCCTGTCCTTCATTCATGTACCTTAATAAGAATCTTTCAATAAACCACAAGCCCCCATCATATACCGAACCACGGCTGTGGAATTCAAGGCAAACAGTAAAACAGAAAAACAATGTTAACACTTCAGATCTCCACTATCAACAATTTCAGAACATCCTTAAAATGGCACCAAATCTTAGATGTAACATGACAAACTAAAACTTCTAACAACCAATCAACAACAATTAATAAAGACCAACAGAGCTTCTATATGGTCACTGAATCCTTCAAACAAATATATTGGATTCCTGATGCGTGACTTCTATAGAGGTTTATTTTGCTCCTTCCATATTTACATATGCAACCTACTTGATTCTTTAGAAAAATGTTAGTGCCAGGCAATCTGAAACTCGATCAAAACTGAAACTAGACCTACTGGCTTGCTCCTTTTTAACAAAGTTCTGGTGAAAACCCTTAGCCATATCTGACACCATTACTTTCTCCATTACAGAGATATACCCCACAAACAATAGTTGCAGCTTGGCAACTTCATGTGAGTTCCTCAAAGATCTGGGACAAAACCCATCCTTGCTAAGTTTGTTACTATATTTTTTTCTATCATTTTCTTAAAAATCTCTTTCCACTCTCAAATTTTAAGTAGTTATTCAGACTGATGTTAAATCATTCTCATAGTGATTTTTTCCCTCTGCAATCATATCTGACTACATGATGGTCACTATTAGAAGCTGGTTTCTCAATAGTTAGACCATGAAATCAGCAGAAGACAAGAGTTAATATAAGCACATATCATTCCAAAACTGGCCTCTCTGAAAAAGGTAAAAAACCAAAACAATTATGTCAAAAGAATCCAAAATGCAACAGGATATGTGGAATTGAAAACAATACTATACTTTGGCTTTGCAGATTTGTATTCTTCTGTGTCTGTATCTTCATCATCTGAGTACCAGTGATCTCCTCTTCCTCCTGCTAGCAGGCCCCTGGCTGCCAGCAATCCTGCTGCATTACCATAGCCTGTGTATTTCAACAAGCTGTCAACTGCAAAGAGGATACAGAAAATTATTCAGCTGTGATCAGCTACAAAACAAACCCCACCAGAGTGCTACGAGAATTGAGAGTTATAGCAAGAGGTAAATATACCAATTACAGCAAGACAGAAGGGAGAAGAGAAAGTAATTTTTACCTCTCTCTTTACAAAGAACAAAAAGAAACTCTGCTGCAATTTGTTTCACTCCAAGGTCAACGTGTGTCATAAGGCGCACGAGTTTGTTCCTCACTGTTGTGCCAACTTCAGGACGGTTTGAGACATCTCTTAATGGAGGCAGTACCTGGCAGCACAAAAGAAAGGGAAGGACAGCATAAAATGCATTGAAATATCTACCCAATACTTGCAAAAACAAATGTAGTCAACAGAATAAAAAAATACTCTGTCCTTCAAAAAAAAAAAGGCAATAAAATCAGACAACTATGCCCACATCCATCAGTAGATCAGTAGTCACTCTTGCTTCTTAATATATTTAAGTTTTCTGGTCTGTCATTTTGGGCAGAAAAATACTCAATCTCAAATGTAGACTTTAAAAATACAATTATTAGGAGTTTATGAGCACAAATGGGGGTCCCAAAAGTGTTGGTCAACAGGCAGCCATAACCTCATGTTTTGTTTCTTCTGTTTTGCTCATGTATCTGGTAAAAGTATCAGAAATACCAGCTTAAGGAAATTTACACTCTTAAAATGCTGTGTAGTTTATACAGAACAACAGTATGCTTATAAAGAAAAGGCAGGAAAATAAGTATATTGCAAGTTCTACTACAAGTTTCTACTACTAAATTTCAAAAATGGGCTCTACATATAGAGGAAATGCATATTTCAACCAGAAAACACTTATAAAAGCTCAAGCTAAATTTCAGAAATATTTTGGAGAAATCACTGTTTAACATTTCCTCAAACACACTATTTTTTCATTAGAGGTCATTAATATTGTTAACTTCAACCCTAAAGAAAGGCAGGAGGTGTATGACTGATGGCTTTTTTGGCAAACTAACTTCTGCCTCCTTGTGTGGATGCCTTCAGACTCAAAATCTATGTACATTTTTTCGCATCCACAGGATATATTATATGACCTGCAAACAAATATGAGCCATAATATCAAATACCTAATGAGCTGAAGACTCTAATAAGAATTATGGATCTTCAACATTTTACTAGGGAATAAAACAAAGTATGTCACTAATAAGAAATTGCAGGTCCTTTGTCTTCTAGGTGTCTAACATAAAGTGTCGTGTCCTGTGCAAAATTACAGCACAATTACTACTGAAATTGGACTCACTGGGAACTGATCCTTACATGAATGCTACAGTATTGACTACTTTGGATAAAACAGACCCTGTCTTTTTCAAGCAAGTATTCAAACAATTAGCAAACACATTTTGTCCCTGCTTAGTCCCCCCAATGGGGATAGTACCATGACTGCCATTTCCCAGTATGTTGTAAGAATGAATTAATGCTTTTAGAGTACTCTAATAATAATACAGTGATGAGTGCCACAGGACAGTCCATGAGGAAATCAATCATCTTGTCTTCGGATCACAATTTGAATAGCACACAATAAATTAAGCCCAAGGCCAGCACTTAACAATGAGGGTAATTCAAAATATCAAACATCCAGTCATGCAGTTAGCAACATCCATCCATTCTCTGCACTATATGAGGCAGTGGTCCTGTGGCAGGAGTCAGCATGCAATTATATCCTGACATTGAGATGCCGAGATGTCATAAAAACATGCAGACAACTTCATTTTCTAGCTTCTGATCACTTGGCTCTGCAATTTTTTTTTCTTTTTTTTTTTTTTTAAGTTAACAGATCAGCAAAGTATCCTAAAAATGAACTGCTGTGAATGAAGACAAAAACAACAAGAATGACTTCCTTAAATTCCTCAAAACCGCTTTTCTGGTATAGATGAAAGAGGCAGAAAATATATGCTCTTTTTCATTTTACACTCCATTTATGAATTCAGGCACAGCTTTGATCTGGGAGCAGCATCTAGGATGCAACTCAAAGTCACTGCAGCTTAGGAGAAAGACAGCAGAAACCAGAGGAGCAATTTCTTTCTCTTGCTCATCTTTTAACTTCTCTCCACTTGACCTCGGGAAAAGCAGCAAAACAAACAGAAAACACCACACTCAACCACCAAGCTACACAGATCCTTTAGGTCTTTAACCATGGCACAGAAATCTTTTTCCCTGTAAAAAACCATACTGTCCATACTGCAATAAGGAGCTCTTTTAAGAGACAAAGTGATGAAGTGTGCCTCTGTCCAGGGACAGTTTTACTCTGACAGGATAGCTGATACACACTGGCACACAAGTCTGAATCCCAACAAGTCCTTTCTGCTGACGTAAAACTAAACCTCAAGCAGAACCCATCGAAACACCTGCATTTTCACTGGCCACCACACAGCTTTGCAGAGTTTAATTAACTGCACTGAAATGCTTTTTATATGCTGGGTTTCAGGAAACAGACCTTACTGAGTTTTTTACCCATCTCACATGATCCATAGTGACTCACATTAGCACAGCTTTACAATATCCCTGATGTTATTATTTAACAGCTCTACAAAAGGTATCATGGAACTCAGGCCATACTATCTATTGAATTACATGACTGAAAAATTATTTCTATAGCACTGTCCTGCACTGATGTACAAACCTCAAAGTTCAACATTAGCTTTGTATTCAAATTTTGATGAATATTTTACTTACCTGAGCTTTGATAAACTTCCTGATATTCCTGTGAGTTCGGCAGCATTCAGTTAATAAACTGAGAACTGGAGTCAGGCCTTCTCTATAGCTGCTTCCCTAAAATAAAACCAAATACAAATAAAACATTTTAAGAGTAAACTTTTCCTTTTCAAATTATATGAACACTTCAGTAAAGTTCTGTATGACAGCCAAAATATGGACTTTATATAAACAAAGAGACAAATGTTCACCCTCAGACACACATAAGCAAATAGTTTCAGATAGTCACAGCAATTTGTTTATTTTGAGGTGTTTCACAATCTAGAAGGAAGGACATCCATATTTGTGCTAAGTACTGGCTGAAAGGTTTATACAAAGCTGGATATATGTGCACTTTCTTGCCTAAGTGAAAAAGGCCCCTTTTGTGAAAAAACCCTGCAGTCCATACCTTGTCTATTCTCTTCTCCATGAAATCCAGTAAAATCTGAATAGCTCCCATATTCATACCATTGTATTTGATATCTGTTTCCTCTTGGGACGACGGATTAATAAGAACATCCAAGCAAGAAACAGGCACATTGCTTAAGAGGTTGATTGCATTGCTGAAACAGATTTTAAAAATTCATTATTCATTTGGAAGAAAGAATTAAAACCAGAGTACAACTCACCATAAACTGCTTGTACAACTGCAATCAAAAAGAGACCCTACAACTCAAACAATGCTTTATTTTCTCTTCTCTGGGTTTTAAAGAAGGTGGCCTGCATTATCGCCTGAGTGCTGGCTCTTGGAACAAACAAGGAAAAAGAAAGACAAAAAGCTCCAAAAGCAGCAGTGCAGTATTACTTCCAGCTCCCACAGTATCCCATCCCATGGATAAGGCACAGCTTCCAGCAGCAAGCTACAGCAGCTGATCTTGCAGGACAGCAGGGGGAACTCTCACATTGATTTGCAGTGGTCAGAGTTTTTTCCTCTTCGAGACTTAAAACATTTTACCACACATCCACACGACCAACATTAATGTGATAAAATACAATACAGACAACATTTCCTCCTGCTGTAACAGGGGGGCATGGTGGCCTTTTTTTAGGCCCCCTGAAATATTTTCACTTTTATTTAGCTTGCAGTATATATGAAATACAGAAGCCTTTTGACACATTAAAAAAACTCAGGTTTATTTACGAAGCACCACCCTTCAGTAACTGGCAGTGTTCTCATTCCACAACACACAAAGAGGAGCGTTTCCAAAGAGCCATTAAGTGATTTCAATTAGACCACAGGGTCCCTCCCTCCTCTTTAATGGAGTAAGGTGGGACTTACTTCGCAAGGGTCTCTTGTGGGGTACACATCCCTTGAGTTTGCTATCTACCCTGTTCTCACTGTACAGACTTGGGCTTGTACTGTTCCTGAATACTGGGACAAATTACGCAGATGCTGCAAAAATTAGAATTTTGTCATTATTCACTTGCTGATGTCCAACTAAACTTATAAATGGATGTATTTAGAAATAGTACAAAACTATTCAGGTTCACCCATGCAAACCTCAAAGCTATCAATGAACCAATGAGCACTGATGTTTCAAGGACTAGTGAAGGGTTCCAAGAATGGAGAAAACTTTTCAAACAACTTCATTTACAACTTTTAATAATATCTACTTAGAAGCTGCCCTCTGTTTCTAAGTTAGTAATACAATTCTAACAAAGAATTAGCAGAAGAGAAAGCAAATCATGGCCATCAGACCGTAACAGGATTTCTAACAAATGTGTTGGTTCTGGTTTGATCAGACTGGGTGGCTGTTCCACACTATGCCATCTCCCTTTTGCTCTTTTAGTAATTGAAATTCAGACAACTATTACTTTTGGGAGTGCTTGTTCTCTTTGTTTTGTTTCTAATTCCTGTTCAAGATATGTCTTTTATATCACGGAAGTTATTCCTCTCCAATAATTCAGGAATAGTCAGAAACAAAACAGACTGAAATTCAACAAATATTTGGTGGCTTCAGGCCTTTCATCAAAAGTTCTCTTTTTACCAGTTTCTTATTAAACAACCAAGTTCCCAAACACCTACAAAATTAATTTTCTGGATCACTGTGTCTGAGCTATTCTTTTCAATAAATGAAGCCCAGCTTTCTGATCTTTGTCACTCCACTGACAGTTTTATTTGTGGCAGAGGAGTGTATGAAATTCTCCAGCTACCAGGAAGTCAGTGACTATGCACAGATATGCACAATAGTGTTTGCATTCCTACTCCAGGGGGTAGAAATACTGCGTATATTACTCTCCCCTTTTCGGCTTCCTAGAGATCATTAATCACTGGGACATGACATCCACCCACTCATGCTCCCAGCCCCCTCCTGATATGCAAATTCAGAGGCAAAGGCCTATTTAAAGCCAGTGAATGCCTTGATTAAAACCTTGTTAGTGGGCAAAAATAGCACTCTAATATGTGGTACCTTAAGCTGTTCATATTCAAACATTAAATAATGACGCAACAGAACCACAATGACAATACTGGGTACTAAAGCAGTTAAGATATTTTTATGGCTAACTTCTACTTTTTTATTAGAAAAAGTCACACTGACAATCAGTACATCACAGCTCAGGGCATGTATCCAACACTCAGTGTTCTCCTAAAATAATTCCTCAACTTACACATTCAGAGCGCAGGCATTGGAATGATGTGCTTTAACACACTGCCCAAACCTTTCACTGAAGCATTTTAGGTTCTGCAGATTTACAGACTTAGGGAAGTGCAAGTGATCAGCAATCCTAAGAAATATATTTATATCTCCCTGATGCTTCTTCAAGTTTATTCTGCATTCCCACTGTTTGTATTTTATTTTATTTTTAACACAGTTTTCATAAGTGCCTTAGTGATAGGCTCCAGGTGGAAAGCAGAGCTGGAAGTTGTGCTCTGCTCTCCAACTCACACTTCATCTCTGGCAATAAAGATTGCATGGTCAGAGTCCAGCATGCTGAACAGCCCAAATGATGACACAGCCTCTCTTTCTTAGCTACAGACTGCTAACAACACTTCACGCATTTGGTAGTGGAGCTCCTATCAGGAATTAAGTTTTGCTTGTCCAAATACATCAGCAGACTGGAGTGGGGCCATCTGAGGATTTGCAGGGGCATTACTTCTGAGTTCCAGAGCTGCCTAGTGATGAACAATCTTGGTGGAAAAGCCTACTCAATTATTCAGCTTTTATGGCATCCTTGTAGCATTCAACGACAAAACTCAGGTTCTGCAAAAAGGCTGAAATATTTGAAGCCTAACAGTCAAAACCTGCACGATGCTCTTGTAGCATTCAAGTCAAGATTGAATACCACATGCCACGATGCTACACTTGCTTCTTTACTCTTCAGCTAACTTTACCAGCTACAGTTTGCTAACTGAGGGACAAAGCTGTCTTCTCAGCATAGCAGAAAGACTGATGCAGTGCTACACTGAGTCTGCTGGAGAAGGGGGAACAACAGAAGTGACTCAAGGCAGTGATGGGTGTCCTCATTTCTTTCCTGCTTCCCCGTTTCAGAATCATGGGGAGCCTTTGCTTTGACTTGGTGTCTCCATAAGGCCCACGTGGGCAGCATTGCTACAAAAAAATCTCCCTTGTGACTGAAAAAGCAAGGACAGAAATCACACCACCACTACGTCTTCACAGCTGCCTACTTCTTTATGTAAAGCCCTTTCTGGATCTCATCTGCAAGTGTTTGCAAAAGCTAAAACCAAAAGGACCTGCATAACTTCCATCCTTTTGCAAGAGCACGAGATAATTAAATTTTACAGGGCAATATATTTAACAGGGTGATCAGACTAGTCAGATTTCTGGACAAGGAAACAGATTTTGGAAAGAGCATCAGCTGTATAATAATTCTCATAAATCTCTCTTGCAATTGTTGATTTTATCCAAAACTGTTAAATTCTCCCAGCAGTAGGGATTTTATTCCTGCCAGTCCCTCGCTTAAAGGAAGCTGAGAGCACAAAGCACCCAGCACAAGCAGCAGCAAAGAGAAAACACTAACTGCCCTTTAGGACACAGCACTAACTTCAGTCAGGGCAACTACTGCAGCAGCATCCTAAATTATTCCAAACTAGTCTGCACCAGCTGGGAAGGGCTCTGATGTAGGATTTTAGTGTTCACCTTCTAAGACTGTTGATCTCTAAGAGCTTTCAAAGATTTTAATCAAGGTCATTTAACACTTTCAAGATTGCTGGGTGTGAAAAACTCTGTCCTTCTTCCTAGAGACTGGTTCAGAAGACCTTCAAAAGATCCTGCCGTTAGATATAGAGACATCTCTGAAGAAGAAAATGGCAACATTTCATTGTTGACAGAAGCTACTGTACTGTCAGGCCCAGTGAACAGCTGACCTACTTGGTAAAAGAAGGGTGTCATGGAGAAAGAACACTAACACTAAACAAAGAACCACCACCTCACCACAAACAATCTGAATTTTGATTGAATTACTGGCTGCCAATACATAACAGTTGGGTGCAGGACTGAGGAAAAAAAAAACCAAACCACACACCTAAAACCGTGATTCACTCATCTTTGAAAAAAATACTATTACCATGGAAAAAATATTTGTACTTCCAATAAAGCAGCCTAGAACTATTGGGATAAAATATCAACTTGTTACTTCCACCCCAATCCATCAGAATTGCAAAACTTACATATAGAAATCTCAAACTGCAGTGTTTCCATCAGCTTCTGTGCAAAACAACAGTTGTATTCCACTTCAGTTTGAGCTACACTTAGAATTTCCATCCTCAGATACACACACATGAACATAAAAACAAAACTTAAAAAAGGTGAGCTTCGTTATCAGTGATAGAAAATAACAATCCTGCCAGCCACCTTCTCTCTGGAAAACTGGACCTGTTTAAACAATATTTGAGGAAAACAGCTTTCATCAAAAAAAGATCAACAATATTAACTCCAAATTAATAGTTTTCATTGTTTCTCAGATTTCCACTTTAGATTTTAGGTAAAGTAATTTCTATTTAGGAAAACCAACCAAACAAAAACCTTTTAACACAGACTGCTTCTGCAATTCTACTAACCTGTGCAACTCTTCAGTTTTTTCTTCAGTAGGGCCCGTGGTTAATAAGCAGTGTCGAAGGATGGCAGCCATGTAACGAAATTGATGAGATTCATTCTATATAAATATAAATTATGAAGATATTTTTTCATTTTGAAGATTGCAAGTGAGGGTTTCAGGTCACTAGAATAATAAAAATTAAAGATGGAAAATACCTATTAGATCATAACATCCATCCCTATCAATAAAAGGACTGTACCTTAGTGTTCACTGAATGCTTAATGCTACATAACTCTCACAAGCTGACTTTGAACTAGGCCTTGTAAACCTCACTGGGGAGGTTTTTCCAGTTAAATCAGCCTTCATTACTAGAAAACCCAGTTACAAGTGTTTGCTCAATTCCACACCACTATTCCTAATGTACCACTCTTTTCCTTCTTGTATTTACACCAGGCCACCTCTTCATCCATTTAGATTATGTATGTTCTTCATTTAATTTGTCTTCTCCTCATTTAGGCCTTTTGCTGCCAAGTTTCATTCCCTCCACCCAGTCTGTCTCTTTTCCTAATTCCCTTGCTTCTGCTCCCTTGATACCTTTCCTCCATTCCATTAATAACTTCTCAGCAACCTTATTTGCCCTATTTTTTCCGCTCTCCAAGCAATCCCCCCCTTCCAGTCTCCCACCAGACAGCAGCCACACAAAAGTACACCAGTAACTGCAATCATTTAACCATGTATCATTGTCCTCACCCTTTTTCAACAGCTCTTCTTGGCATCCATCAGATGTTCTGGAGTGTTTGACCTGGCACAAAGCAGCCAATGCATCTTTTGTAGCATCAGCATCCAAATCTGCCAACTGTACCACCTGCAGCTCTTGTCTGGCTTTGCTACTTTGAAACCATCTCTAGGCACTAAATATTGGTGTTTCAAATGGTTCTCTCCACATTAGGGTGGATCTTGTTTAGCTTTCTACTCACATGCCCAACCTCTGTGCTCTCCTTTTATTTTCCATGTGTTCTGCTGTTTGGAATCTCTTCAAATTCTGCATCTTCAGCTCACTTCATTAGCACACCTTTCACTCTTCTTCCAGACCATTAAAATTGCCACTGGAATATTCACTAAGTAGAATGTCACCTAACATATCTGGCTAACAGCTAACAGCCACCAAAAAGTTCTCTAATTTAAAGGTTCTCTGCTTTTAGGAATTTCTAGTAAAGAGTTATTATCTAAGCTCTATCTCAAAACACAAAATAAGCTTCTCCTGCCCTGGGATGTCTTAAACTCTCATTAAAAAAAAAAAAAAAGCTTCATGCATGCTTGGGCTGTTCAAGGAGGAAGAGATTTCGAGGACAAAACCTCCCTGATTCCACAGACAGCAGCCACACAAAACCTCAGCAGATAAAGCCACAACCATGTGCCATCTCCTGCCTGCCTTCCTGCAGTGAGCTGGGCTTTACATCTCTCCAGATTCAGTATTTTGTAAGAGTAAACCAACTTCCAGATGTCAAGAACTTACCTCTCAAGAGGTGAACATGTAATACAGTTTCTTTTTCCAACTTTCCATATAACTGTGTTACATGCTTTTTTACCTCCAAAACAATCACTTGCCTATACAAAGAACTTTGACAAAGTTAAAGTTACTTTTAATAAGGGTCTAAGTCTGGAATATGAACAGAAGAAGGAAAGCTCGCTTTCTTTGTATTTCCTTGAAACTCAAATGTTAGCTTCTCTGATCCCTCTGTCACTTAATCTTAAATTTCAGGATTTCTTATTCACCATATCCTTGAGACATTAAAGCAAAGAATAAACTTCAGACTTTTCTCAAGTTTTACATTCCTTAAAGTTATAATTAATGTCTTGTTTGCTGTTTAGTCCAACGCACTAAAGAGAACAATTATTTGCAAGTTTTAACTACTGTAGAATTTCGATCAGCTTTATATGCTGCATATTTACCATGTCCAGTGGAAAGTAAACAACACTGTTCTAGAGACTACAATGTGGACTAAAAAGAAAGGTTCCCTACATAATTCTCCTGCTGTAGCACAGACTCAGGTTATTCAGCAAAGTTGTCCTTGTAATTTCTGTTTATAAATTAAAGGATGCAACACATAGGAAGCACAGTTATCTAAGGAAAAAAAAGATCTGATGTAATAATGAAAACAAACCAAGATAAACCTTATTCATAAGACATAACAATGAAACTGTATTTGGTTCTTGTACTTGATCTCATCCTAAAAGATAATGTTTAAGTCCAAAGCTGGTGTTGGGAGGATGGGCTAAAGATACTAAAAACAGTACCACTCTTTCGTCAGAGTTATTTGTTGAAAATGAGAGTTGATGTACTTATCATACAACAGACGAAAACCAGGGAGTCCTCTCAGCTCTATTACCCTGTTGCCAGAGTCCACAACCTCCAGAGATGCAGCCATCTGGGACATTTAGATTAAGAAGTTTTTCCTAGCTAGCTAATTATTAGTGAACAACATTTATTTTCTTTTGGAAATCTAAGACTTTTATGAAATGGTATTTTTTTGCATTTTTGTACTTGAAAACGTACAGTTTTAACTCGCATTAGGCAAGCCAAGCTATTCTCCCATCACACAGAAAACGTATGGATAAAATTTTTTGCCCAAGCAGTAACAGGAACAACAAATGCCTCTTGTGTATCTACCTGCTGGTTCTTGCAGGGTAAACAAAATCAATTTAAAAAAGCACTTCAGCTAAGCCTTACCTTGCTGTGGACATTCCAACTGTCAAGTGTTACATTAAATAGAGCCTTTAGTGCCTCAATGGCACAATCTGTCTCTTGCAAAGATAGAGGAGGCCTGTCACGATCTTCTGCTGCTTTATATTCTTCTGTCCATCTTACACTCAGGGAACTCTCCAAAGCCTGAGTCAAAACTTGCATCCCCTGCAGTTCCTGACGCAACTGTGCTCTAATATCTGTGTGCAGAAGCGACAAGAGGAAGAGGAGACGCAAATCAAAGCATTTAATGTCATCAACCAGCTGCCGGTCCTGACATTTCTGCAGAAGATTGCAGAGCATCGCTGCAAGATTCAGTTCCAAACTGAGCTTCTGTGCAACTGAACTATTAAAAATTATGTTACAGAGGCATTTTAAGGCTTCTACTATCACAGGAAATTCAGACACTCTCTCCAAGGGATCTTCCACAGTGTCCAGCTTTGCTAGCTTCATAAGGATCTGCATGTTCCTCTTTGTGGTTACAGGCACTAAAACCTTCTTGTCCCTGGAGAGAATCCGGAGGGCCTCCAGGCAGGCAACTTGACATGAAGTTTTGGTATCTTTGTCAAGGATGTTTAGAATTCCCTCACACAGTTTCTAGGCAAACACAACAAAGAAAAAGGGAACAGTTTTAGTGTCAAAATATTGGTGGCAATAAGAAACTACTTAGCTACATTTCCATATAACTTGTGAGGTTTTATCTGACTTGAGAAAGTAGGTATTCCATATTAGCTCTTCAAAATATGAACTGTTATAAAAGGCCTCCAGAGAGCACCAAAAGCAGTTTTCCTCATGGATACAATCCAAATACATCAACATTTGCAAAAGCGTTAAGCCAAAATGGCAGCTGTTACCCACTACTGCCAGTTACAGTATGAGGACTAAAAACTCCCGAAGAGTAACAAAGCTAGAGAGAAGTGAAAGGTTTTAAAAATATGTCAAAGTACAACAGTCACACCTACAACACCTGCAAAATTTTAAGTTAAGGTTGTTTCAGTCAGGAGGCTGGGAGAAGAAGAAACCAAAATAACTGCTAGTTAACATACAAGGATTAGTACTCCACATTTGGTAACAGCTATAATTTGCGTGGCCACTTCAACCTAATCAACAGACGTCTCCCATTTTAAGTAAGACTCTTGGAAATATCACCTCTGACATAGAAACATAAGGCAGTTTTACTTGAAGCCAGACTGTAGCAGTTTTACCAAACCAGCAAAACTGCTGCTTTTGACATCAAGCACAACACAGACTGTTCTTGATATCAAAATAGTACATGGATTCTTTATACCAACAGGACTGCAGGGGTAAACGATAATATAAATGCAGCATGAGAAAATACAACACTCCAATAATCTGCAGGTCAGGACCATAACATCTGAATTACAGAAGTATTACCTTTTATAAGACAGAAATGGACAATCAATCAAAGGGAGAAAAAGACAGGCCAGAAGAGATTGCTTGATGTGAGAGGACTCCAGTGGGTTTTTATGCCTTAAGCTCAAGACAACACTACTCCTCGTGGGTACTAGAGTCAGAAGTATTGTCACAAAGAAGTTCCCAATACAATACAAAGTGGATTGCACCTCCCAGGACACACTTCCTCCATGCTTCCACCTCCCCAGCTTGGTGTCTTGACCATCAACATGAATAAACTACCACAGGAGCCAGAGCAGCAACTGGGTTGAATAGCCCTAGTGCAGAAGCCTGCTTAGGACCCAAAGTTCATATTGTGATCTCAGACAGTCTGTGTCAAGAAAGTGATTACAAAAAGCATAGGAACACTAGTAAAGTATAAAATAGTTCTTGAGGAATGGTCTCTGGAATTCCACTTTTCACCATCACCACCACAATGAAAAGCTGGGGAGCACAGAAGCCCATGACCCTGGCACAAAGTTCAAAACAAAGGTTCTACTTGGGACATCTAAGCCAATATTATTACTGTGATGACTTAGAATTAAAGCCAAAATAAAAAAAATTAACAAAACCAACAACAAACATTAAGTCTAAAGCACATCTAGAACAGACACTCCAGAAGAATAAGGGAGAAAACAACACAAGATTTCAACTTGTTTTCTTTTAACTTCAACAGTGTTAAAAGAAAATCTGTAAACAAAGTCAAACAGCAGGAACTCACAATATGATTTCTAGTATGCTTGTCCTGGGGTTAAGCCCAGCCAAAAGCACCACCCAGACAACCAAGATCTTGACTGCATCTCCATGGCCCTGACTAGACTAATTCAGTAAGAGTTTGAAAACAAGGAATGAGCTCCACCTCTTACAATCACACAGGCAACACAAGAAATTTTTATCAGAATATTAGAGACACTACAACACTATAAACCCCACATTTGACCACCTGTACAGGCATATAGGTACTTAATGCGGCTGGAAAAAGATACTCAAGTACAGAGTTCTCAGAGTTCCTCACCATTAACCAAATGCTGCTCATACAGATCTGCACAACTCCCTGACTTAAGCATGGTATGCTAGACCTGCACTAAAGTTTCTGAAGGTGGCATCTTTGAAGTGCTTCTAAAAATGCCTAGGAAACAAAAAATGACCAGTTTAGATTCACAGTCAAATTACCTAGTCACAGCTTGACTTCCTACAAGAGTTCACTTTCTATTGCTAAGAGAGTTTTCCATACAATTAACTCTGCTTTGCAACCCGAAGTGTGGAGTCTGATTAGTTATGAGGAATAACACAGAACTGAATGGCCAGTTCACAGAAGTTTGGAAAAAATGCCAGTTTATTCTGTGTTTAAGCACTTTCCAATTAGAAGTTACTGTCTTCGTTGTTGGTATCAGCTGCTACTAGGTGGTCTGTAACAACTTATCCAAATTCTGAACACTCATTTGATTACAAAGAGACCAAGCCTCTCAAATTCTGAATGATTTTTTAATTCTTTTTTCCGTAAGTTTTACCCACCTGCAGCTATGGAAGTGTCACAGCAAAATGTCAAAAGCACTGCAGGAGGGATCCCAAAGGGCACCAACCTCCTGCTGACTTGCCAGGATGGGTAGAAGTTGAACCTTCCCTCCATACAGTTAAAGACATGCAATTTAATTTAAAAATATAAAATCATCTCTTGGCTTCAAATCTTTGTGAAATGCAGCACCAGAAGAGTCTTAACTCTGAACAGTTGTACTAGAGATAGATATTAAATAGAACTTTTTTTTTTGAGATTTAGCAACCTGCTTACAACTTAACTGCTGACAAAGTTCTCCGGAGTTAGACCCAGTGAGCCATCCAGAGTGATTTTAGAGGAATCAGCAATCAGTTAGGATATCTGTGACAGTGAACCACTGCTGGCTGATCCCAAGAGCCATCAGCAGCTCAGGAAAAGCTAGAGTATCTGATTATAATTGCAGAGCTATCCATGGAAAATTTTGAAGATTCACCCTATTAGGAAATTGCCTTGGAGGCAATTAAAACCAAATGCCATACAGCACATTTTCACATTTTCTGTTTTGGCCTTGATGGTACAAGGGAAACAATGCACAGAGTGAAGAGAATCAGGAAGAGATGCGACCACAAAAACATTATTATGCTTTTCCTTTTCTTTAGGTGGTGCTCTTTCTACCACCCTGTAGGCCATTAGCGTGGCATAAACTAAGGGGCACAGATTTCATTTATATGGTTGGAAACAAAAGCAAGTGAAAATTCAGACAGGTACCTCCCCCTTCCACAACATGGATGATGGCTGTTCTAGTTTCAGGGGCTTTGTTGCTACCCTTTAAGTCACAGCAAGATTTTAACGTTTCTTTGTTTGGGGTTCCATCCTTTCGACATCCAGATAACATTTTGACTTTCATCAACCATGCTACAGCAAGAAATGTTTTTTATATACTTGTCCACAGACTCAAGGCAGTTTCTAGTCTTAACTTTTTTTACTGTAAAATCCATTCATTTCTCTGAAATTCAAGATTCCTCAGCTTTGTGCTAATAGTAAGATTAATCACAGAACAACACACACCATTCATTTTGTCTATGCTGTAGTGTTAAATCTTGTGTTAAAACCAGAAGGCCACAAAACCACATTTGTCATCTTGTTTTGACAAATAAACTATTAACCTGTTTTGGTCCTTTATCCTGACACCATAAAGTCTTGATGCTAAGAAGCGTCAAGAACACAGCCCAGTAGAAAAAGACCTTTCCTGAGATACAAGAGACCTGTGTTTTCTCTCTTGCTCAGCCACAGACCTGCTGTGTGGCTATGGGCCAATATAATTTCTTTACTTCCATTATCTTCCTCTATCTTTGTTCATAGGCTGATTAGGTTGGGGGGAGGGGAGGGGAAGTAAAAGGGAGCACAACTCTTTAGTTTCTGTGTTTAAGTTTCTATTAGGTTTCAGAGCTAAGCATCCAAGGCAGTGAGAAAGGAAGCCCAAGAATATTTGAACTGTTAGTTAAAACTTTCATTTTCTCAGGAAGTCAAGACAACATTTATATAACATGTATCATCAAGTATGCTGAATAATAGGACAATTAGATAATCTCCCTTGAGAAGGCCATGCCAAATTTTTGCTTAGTCTTTGCGGACAGATGCGGGTGGGAAGGTGGATACTTGTATTCCTTGAGGATTCAGCCTGCTTCACTGGAGCACTGCATTGCTGAGCCCACACTGACAGCAGGAGACTGGCTGTTCAGCAGGAGCCTGCCAGCTCTGACATGGCACAGCTCCAAGCCAAAGGTTTGAACATGTGAGAGCACGACAGTTCTGCAGGTGAGGTGAGGAGCAACTGAGCAATAGCAATCCCTCTCGTCAGAACTGGTGGAACAAACACCTGCTTTGGAGTCACAGAAAAGTGAAATTCTGTGTGGCTGCACTCACAGCAACCCTCCTCGCCCACCTCACTGGACAGGGAGACGGAGAACCCTTTTACCCTCTGTAGTCCTGTGGTGAAAGAAGGGTGTTAAAAGGAGAGATGGGTTTCACTGGCTTGTCATGAACCTCAAGAGGTTTCAGTAAAAGCTGAAAAATGCTGGATGGGAATGGGCAGGACCAGAGGGAATTAGAACGACCACTCAGTATTAATGAAGGACACTTAGTACTTTTTCCTCTTACAGACTGGTACTCCCTTAAGGGCTTCTGATGAAGTCAGAACAATAACAACAGTAACTAATACTAAGATACCACATAGTGTGCCCCCAGGAGAACCTGAGCTTAATATTTTTACAGGACACGCACTAACAGACTTTAAAAGCTTGCCACAAATTTACTGGGAGGAGAAAAACTGTGCCTTGGTGGCCACAGGAACCTTCAGACCTCCCTGAAGCATCACAGCGCCAACAGCACTATCTAAGAATGAGGTTCTAAGATTTAGAGCATGATAGCATCTTGCTCCATCAACATACTTCACTCCTTCCATCCTTCCAGAGTCAAGATATGGTACCGTCCACAGACTCAGAGAATCTCCCCACATCATGAATTTAATTGGTAGAGAAAGCCCCACAATACATTTAATATGATTTACCACCAGCTATTTCAACACCTTGAAAACACTCAACAACGCAAGGGGAAAGGACTGTTTGGTGATTTTCTTCCCACTGAATTTTAGATCCATCATGTTCAAATTGAACCTGGACAGTAACTCAAGAACACTGGTCTCAAATTCTGAAGATTTCTATTAGAGATCCAACACAGTAAGCTGGACCTGATACAGCAGAAATCAGATGTTTCAAGTACTAAAAAAGGTGAAGCAGACAAAAAGGTATGGAGCTGAAGAGGAAATAGCTCAATCATTTCAGGTAAGAATATGGCTTGTAAGTCATATTCTTACATTTGGCTGCTGATTCCCTTTTTTCCTCTTCCTCTTGCAAACTCAGTGCCTCCATCCAATTTAAAAAGCCTTACCTGCCATCATGGACAGATTTACTTTGTCTGTTATATCACAGCAAATGGTGCTGCAGCAACTGCGGCGGTGAGGGAAGGATG
>VWZW01005838.1:0-53042 GCA_013397115.1 Edolisoma coerulescens
CCTCCTGCTCCTGATGAACGCATGAGAATCACCAGCAACGGAGCAGGTGGGAGGCTTGGCTGTGCATGCACATTTTTAGCAGCGAAACCAGCAGCAGTTTCCAACTGGGATGGAGTCAGTAGCAGCTCGAGTCTCTGCTCACATCTCCCAGCAAACACGGCAGCGACAGCCAAAGCCAAGCCGGGGTGGCTGGACAGCAGCAGCTGCTGAGGGCCCCTGAGGGCAGCAGGGAAGGGTTTGGAGGCACCAGGAGAACTGATAAAGGATTAAGAACAGAGTAAGAGCCAAACGTTTAAGGTGGCGTATTGGGAAGTTCAGGAGGGACAGGCACAGGCTGTCCTTTGCTCACAGCAAAGGGCACATCTCCAATCTTCACCTTTTCTGCCCAAAGTTATGGCCAGTGCACACAGAGTGAGGGCAGCGTCCCAAGGGGAGCGTGGCACTTCGACTGCAACAGAGCAGGACATGAAATCCCGGGCAGAATGGCCCTGCCATGCAGGAGGGGGAGGAGGAAAGAGCTCCATTAGCACGTCAGAAGTATCAGGTGTGATTAGGAGTGCTAAGGACGTGGTTGTGTCCCTGAAGGGTCGGTGCCACTGCAGGATCACAGGGTTTGGCAGGACAAGATGAGAAGTGACAGCTGAAACCAGTTACAAAGATGTCACTGGTGTTCGGGGAGAAGCTGGGGTAGGGCAGGTCTGTGGCATCCTCTGCTTTGTCAATGTCAGCAGTCTTCATTCACTGATAACTACATTTCTCCTCATGTTGCATTAGTAGTTTCCCAGGTTAAAGTTCAAATAAATTCTTGTTTCTGCTTCTGACGTGCCTCCTTTTAAAGTCTGAGGGGAAAAATAGGAAACAACATCTACTGCTCTTTCTTAGGCAGGTTATTCCATCTTAGAGGTTGTTTAGGAGGATGCTATCCCTCCATAGGATTCAATGATCAGAAACTGGAATAAAACTGGGACATGAACCAGACTATAACTGTAGAATAATGAATAATTGTGCTATTTCCAACCTATGAAACACAAAGAGAGGTTTTTAGCATATGAAAGACTCCGGGAAAGTGCATGCAGCCAGACTGCTGGCATTTGTAATGTTCCCAGCTCAGAAATTATTCCCAGGACTTGAGTGAACAAGCTGACATCAGAAGAAGAGTGAGGAAGCAAGAGTGAGACACAACAAGAGCTCTAAAAGTGTCTTGGAAAAGATCCAGAGAAAAGTAAATGGTTTTCAGGTTCCAGGAGTGCAAAACTAAGCTCAGATACCCCAAAGGCATCAAAGACAGCAGATATGGATGTTGATCTTTTCTGTTTTACTTGTGCAGGAGAGACTGAATCCTCATCATGGTGTTTGATGCTTTCCCTCCAGTACCGCTCCTTTGGGCATGACTGGAGGAAAAATGACTGTAACAACCTCAGTTACCTCCATTGTTCTGTTTTTCCCTCCATCTTCTTTCTCCTGCTTCCCTAATGCTCACTTTGTCCAGATCATCTTCCCAGCCACAGAGGATGCAGGGTATTTTGTCTGCAGCTGGCTGGTAAGATGATCTATGTAATCCCCATTTCCCCAGCATTTCCAGGGCTGATTTCCATCTCATTCCCCAACAAGCTAATCCACACAGCTTATAACACCTCCCTTTTGGATAAGTTTCTCTAGACATTTATCGAGAAATCGGACTTGAGGAAATTCACTGGCATAGAGACAGACAGGCAGAGAGATGCAGGTGTGAGATGCAAGATTCATGTGCTGTCCTAAAAAACCACCCCCATAACAGCCCCACCTGGCTCGATGGTCCCACCTGGCCCTCCCCCTCTGCTGTGGTGTCCATTAATGAGACCTTTCCTCCTCTCACAGGATATCTTTTTGTTTCCAGCCCTTTAATTCTGATCCAGCCAAGCTGTTGAGTCATGGAGAAAAGGCATAACAAGCTCTGCTGCTTGTTAACAGCATTGCTGGTTACTCCTGTGGTTGTATCTTACTCCTGAGACCGAGATAACACCTCAAAAAGATGCTTGCAGAAAAAATATCTGTCACTGAAAGGTTCTCAGCCTCTGCCAGAATCCACCTACACCAGGTGGGTCAAACTCTCAGTGCCTAAAATCTCCCTGCAGAAAAGCTCCTTGGCTCGAGGAATTGGGTTACAAAGCACTGGCACAGGCTCTGTGACACTACATGGACTAAATACCCTTGATTTCAAGTAAATAAAACCACTCATGGGACAAAGTTTAGGAAGATAAATGGACAAGTTGTTTGTGCAGGTTGTCTGTCTCCTAATCAATAGCCCTGCTGGGACCCAATTTTGTTAAAGTCTGACCCTTCCTGTTGTATCTGAAATAACCAGACAAAAGCAAATGTCACTCGAAATTCTATCAAAAAAGATCAAATCCCAAGACAGGCAGTGAGGGAATGTGAGCAATTTTTAAAAACAGTTAATAAAGAAACATAAAGGAGCTCTGTCTCAAATCACCTGCAGTCACTAATTTGAACAGGCAGAAAAGCAAGCTCAGAACTGGGAATTTGGCTGCACTGGTTTAAGTCAGAAAGGAAGCAGAATTACCTGAAAATGCAGATGTTCCTCATTGCACTGCTCACCTTCCCCACTTTGTGAGCATTTCATGGGAATAATTTCCTCTTCTGCTGCACAGGCACCCCTTTTACCTCCTTGCCTTTCCTGGCCACTGCTCTCACCTGCCAGTCATCACAGCTTTGGGGTTTATACTCAGTGCTAAATTCAGAACAGTTCTGAAACAACTTAATGTAGGTTTGGGTTTGTTTGTTGGGGTTTTTTTTCCAAGCAAAAAAACACAGGGAAGGCACAGTTCCAAAGCACTTTGACCTGTGTAAACAGGTACATGGCAACTCCCAACACCTGTGCAGGGTGTCCCTGTGAATGTGTCTCTTCCAAACCCTGTGCTCCTGGTGTGCTGAAACCTCCAGCTCCTCTGACCTCTCCAATTTCTTCTGACTGGAGCTTCATCTGCAACAACTCTTCACCTGAGCTAAAAGGTTTCCATTTTATACGTCAAGACAAGTCTGGAGAGCTCCACAGTGAACAGAAATGTTACTTCTATCAGAGTGGTATTTCTATGCATTTTCCTACATTTTCCAGGGGGAATGTATGTCATACTGAAAACATTAATTCTTGGGAGTTTCTAGAGAATGAACACAGAAAACCAAAGACTACTTTAAATACTTACAGGATGCAGTAATGATATTTTATCGGACTTTTTTTGTAGGGTGGTTCCCACACAAGTCTGACATGTTCCAATACTCCTTTAGCAGAATTTCTTAGCTCTATAGGATTTTTCCTTAATGACAAGAAGAAATAATATTTGGACTCCTTGTCTAAAAAACTTAATTCTCTTAAGGTAAACCTCTTTCTCCTTGGTATTGATGTGACAATCTGCTTTCTAAATGTGATGTCTTTGCAGCTGAGTTTTCAAAGGCTGGCTGTAGCTGTATGAACACCCAGGCTGCCAGCCTGCATGAAACTGCAGAAATTACACATCCAGAATAAATACCCAGGAATTTGCATGATGGTCCATTTTTTACCTCTTAACAGCTTTGAAAAACCTGTACTGATACTTTTTGTGCCACTCTGCTTTGGGGTTAGGGTTTAAATCAGAGTTCAGGAAGGTTTGTTTCTGAAGCAGGGGCAGGTAACAGGCAGTGATCCAGCACAGCCTGAAGCAGTGATTGTAAAGAAGGAGGACCATTTTTCTCAGTATCTGCAGGGTTTGTTGCAGACACAGCTGATGGTGAGGAAAGGGGTGTAACATGACAATTACCTCCATGTCATATGGATAAAAGCCAGACTCGGAGCTATTCAATATTCCACCTGATAAAATGTAAAGTAGCTACTCAGCCTGCAGGAGGGAGACATGGAAAAGGCACTGGGTTAATCTCCAGCTCCTCTCAGCACAGGGCTGTGACTCACGTAAGGCTTTGCCTGAGTTACCAAGCCCCAGAGAAGGAGCTGAACAGTGGTTTGTCACATCACAGTGAGCTGATATCTGACTGCAATGTTTGTGTATAAAACACCCCTGCAAGGAAACCATCAGCATTCTGCCAAAGGCAGAAACAGCCAAGATGGTGCTAGACTTTGTTACCTTGGCAGCCAACAGAAAATGCAGCTTTGCTCCAGTGGATATGCCTCTCTGGTCATGAGGTGCTGTTTTCCTCCGTGCTGGGGACACAGAACAACAACTGACATAAAGAAACCACAAGCAGACAAACAGGCAGAAGTTATCTGTTATTTCTGAGCATTTCAACACAGTATTTCTTTTTCTTGCAAGTCTGTCAGCCTGAGCATCCAGCTGTGCCTTTGTCCTGCTGTGGGACGTGCAATGTGAGTTTGAGCACTGCAGTTGCGCAGACAGACGGCTCCCCCAGACACAGGCTGTGGCTGTGGAGTTTGATTGACTTGTCCATACAGAAATGATGGGGCATTAAAAAAACATAACACATCTGGTATTCGGGTTGCTGCTTCTTTTGGAGTGCGTGGAGTATTCTTCCAGAGATTTCCAGGGAGAAGCAATGTCTTCAGCTGCCTCCGCCCCAGCCATCAGGGGACGAAATCTGTGTGTGGAAAGGATGAGGCCACTGAGCAAATGAATAAATCAGTGTCAGGGTCTGAGAAGGAATGGCACAGAATTAATCCCTTTCTCTTGTAAACCTTTTGTTCCGTGCCAGTGAATTTCTTCATCGCCCAGGTCTCGCACCACTGAGCCTCCACGAAATGTAAATGTAGGAACTGAGGAATTGTTCCTCTCTCCATCCCCCATGGAAACATCACTGGGGACATGAAGAACTGATTCTCCATGATCACTCCCCACCTGCCTGACTGCTGCTGCAGTTATGTGTTAATCCATGAAGAATGGCTGAGGAACAGCCCATGGAACTGGCTTTTATCCTTGTGGATTGCATGGGAATCTCCCTGAGTGCTTTGCAGAGGAGGCTTTGCAGGACTGATGGTGCCTGAAGGATGAGCAGAGGCCTCTGCCTGGCTCAAGAGAAGTAACCAGAGACCAGCCATAAAATCATAACTTCTGTACTGACATAGGACTTACCTCTTCTGTCGGCCTCATAACATCCAGAGATATCACAGCCCCCCGGAGATCCAGGCTGCCCAGGCTGCCCTCTGACACCCGGGAAACCTGGAGGACCAGCATTCCCAGGGTAACCCTTCGGACCTGGTTTCCCCTGCACGACTTCTCCAGGAGGGCCTGCAGAAGGAGAAGCACTGTAAGCTGTAGCACCTCTGCTTTAGCAGTGTAATACCTCTTCTGAATTTTCCTCCATCCTCCATGGCAGGTGATTTTCTGAGCATGGCTTCCCCAATTGGTGGACAAAGAGGACCTGCCACTTGGAAAACCTGTTCTGAGTCGCAGTAACTGAATCCCAGTATTCTTGACCTTAAGGGTACCCAGCTTGGCTAAAAATGCAGCGTGGTTACAAGAACCCAAAATCCACCTACACGTTAATGCAGAGAATCACCTTAACCCCAGGATCCATCCCAGAGTCATTGGGTTTTGTGTCTCTATATCTCAACTATAGAAAATTAAATGAAGAAGAATGTGTTTGACCACACTCTTTCGACAGTGCCTGGTTTGCTATGCCAGTGGAAAACTTCCCACAGATACCAAGTAGCAGGGATCAGGGTGGAGGAGTACGCCAAATCCTCACAGATTACTCACAAACCCTTATGTTCCATGAGCTGAATTTTCAGAGCTTCTATCCTCCGAGCATCTGGTCTTGCATGCAAAAAGGCAGCAAAACTAAAACTCCCTGGATGTGTCTCAGGTCCTCAAAATACATCATCCCCTGGGAACAGGTACCCGAGGGAAGAAGCTGCCTGGAGTAATCTCTTGCATCTTAGCAGAGAGGAACCATCGAGGACGCTGCCAGCAGGGCTGTGGTGGGAAGGTCAGTCCAACCCCACCACAGAGGTCCTTCAGCTGGATGGTGCTTTGAATCTGAGAGCTGGTGGCCATCACATGGCCTTGCTGAATCAATAAACAGAGGTTGTGGTCACTCTACCTGTTCTGCCTCTGGGTCCTTGGCTCCCTTCCTCACTGGCTCCAGACATGCCTTTCTCTCCTTTGGGCCCTGGGGCACCTATTCATAGATAAGAGATAAATGTTGCTTCACTGTATTTCGAATTTCACCCTGAACTGAGGCTCCTGCAGTCTCCCCACGTGTCAAAGTGGAGTCACAGCCCTTGGCAACCCTGGGAAATATCCATCTGCTTTCACTCAGTCCGGGCACCTACTCTTGCTGTGACCAACAGGGCATTGATTTCTTTGATCCAAGCAGCCCTGATTTGCAGCCCAAAAGGGGTAGGAACGAACATTTTTCAGAGAGAAATTCATAGTAATAGCGTTACTGCACCAGCCTGAGTGTCACCTCCACCTCTGTGCTCTTCATGCGCATCAAACAAATCACCTGGTCTCTTTGACCAGGTGCTGGTTAGCCAGGATGGCTGTTTTCATGTTAAATTACTCATGAAACCAGTACCTCTCAGAGAAAACAGGTACATTTTGACAAAATATGATTTTTCATTGTTTTAAGATGAAAACATTTCAATCAGCCATGTCCTTCAGGTGGTTTTTCATTGAGATCCATCTTCTCCCATCTCCTGCTTGACAGGCTGGAAAAATCTGCAGGTTGCTACTCCCTTTTTTCTGAACTGACATTTTGATAAACTCTGCAGATACCAGCTAAGACTGATTTCTGCAGGAGGAAGGAGTTAAACAGAACATTTCCAGTTACTCAGAGGTGTTAGGACACTGCTGAAACCAATGTTTTTCTTTTTATTTTGACAGACAATTACTTGAGCCACTGACAAACGTCGTCTGCGAATCCAAGCAAAACATCTTCCCACCTTTCACTCATTCATGTGCCGTAACTGAGGCCACTTCTGAGATTACATTAATCTATTTCTTTAGTCATGTCAGTGTCTTTCAGTGTTGAAACTACTGCTCCAGAAACTTACTTCCCCTTTAAAGATTGCTTCAGTTGCCTCATGCCTTCCATCAGCATTTTCCAACACTCCTCATTTCTGCCCAAAGCTGATCTGTTCCACCACCATGTGCTCACCCAAATGGCTGTCTTTCTCTAGGAAAAGCCTCCTGCCCTCCAAAATTAAACTCTCCATCCCCCTCCAAACCTACAAATGGTGCCAAACTGGCCTTTCCCTCAATGCAGAGCTTGAAAATAGAGTGGGCTGCATCTGGCTTCTCCCTGCTCGTTGAGATTTATAACTTGGGTGTCTCTTCCTAGAACTGAGAAGTCCAAAAGGAAAATAGCAATGAAATGAGATAATATCATGGATTATCTTTACAGTACTGCTTGAGGCACTGAGATGTTTAGTTAAAGTATCAAAGACACCGTGAAAAAGGCTTGTGAACACTTCTGTCCATACCTCTCTCTCCTGGATACCCATCTTTGCCTGGCTGTCCAGGGGGACCATTTTCTCCTCTTTCTCCACTGTTCCCAGGTGGGCCTGGAGGACCTGGTGGTCCTGGTTCTCCTGGTTTTAACCTTTCCTCCCAAATGGGAACTGGCTTCCTTGCATGTTCATGAATGAATGAGTCAAATTTCAACACATGAGCTGAGAAGGCAAGACAGAAAATAAACGTTTGCTTGGCTGGGAAATTCAGAAGAGAGATAAAAAATCAAAGGATTTTGTCTAAAAAGGTACTTAGAATGATCAGCTAGTGCTAAAACGCTGTCAGCCCCAACTGAGAAAGGCAGAAGATGAAGATGGGCAGCTGAGTGGTGACTTTGCTGCCCGACCTTGGACAAGCCGCTGCTTCTCTTCGTGCATCACAGCACAGGAGCTTTACAAAACTGCCTCGTCTTGGGAGGAATCAGCACAAAGCACTGAAAGAATAATTTCTCTCAAATTAGTTTCAAGCTTTTCCATTTAAGAAATAAAGGAGGCTTTGCAAAACACCAGAGGGGTTTGCAAATAAGTATTTCACAGGTCTTCTCTGAGCTAATGCCACCTGATAAAGCCAAAGTAGCACCTAGAGCCTGAGATGGGACATTTGCTATTTGTGGTGCTCAGCAGGGCACAGGGTGGTGGAGATCCTGGGATCATTACAGCTTCAGGCTGTCTCTCCTCTGGTTTTCCACCGCTGGACAGTCACAGGATCACAGAATGGTTGGATTTAGAAGGGACCTTAAAGATCATCTCATTCCAACCCCCCTGCCATGGGCAGGGACACCTTCCACTATCCCAGGCTGCTTCAAGCCCTATGGACACTTCCAGGGATGGAGCAGCCACAGCTTCTCTGGGCACCCTGTGCCAGGGCCTCACCATCCTCACAGGGAACAATTTTATATCTGATATAAATTCAATCTTTCAGTTTAAAGCCAGTCCCCCTTGTCCTATCACCACATGAACACACTCAGGAGCTGGGCTGGTTATACTCACTCTGAATCACCCGCTCACAAGCCTGGCTAACGAGCTGGTAAATTGTGGCCAAAGACTGTGGTTCCCCCTAGAATGAAGCATTTTTTTTTTAATTAAGAAAAAAAGGAAGTATTAATATCTTTTAGAAAGGATCGATATCCTAATGCATGATGGCTTTCAGCCCATTCATTTTCTCAGCTTGGGTTCCAGAGATATTAATTACTGTGAAATGCAGCTCTATTTATTTATCACGAAGCTCTGAAACCAGAAAATTGAAATTGGAAACATCAATAATTGCTTTTCTCCCACACATCAAAAGGCCCAGACCGAATCTAAATAATTACCAAAAAAGGGAGAGCAAATTTCACCCTCAAATTTTATCAGAAAAGATGCTAAGTCTATAACTCAGTGTTCTGTGATATGTAAAACATTTAGAATGATCAGATATTACAACGTCCTATCTTTGACTCCATCTTCTATGAATATTGATTCATGCTATATTTTGAATAAATCATATATTAGGGGCCCTCTAGAAAGTTTTGGTAAAGCAGGGAAAAGTGATAAAAATGCAAAAACCTGCTTCAAAATAAACACTGACTGTGGAAATTCATACCTAATGCACATACTTCCAGAACTGTTTATAAAACACACATTTCTGGCTGGATCACAGTGCAGATAATCCAGGCTTCAAAAACTGCTCTGTGCAACACCCAAGGGAGGGGGAAATGGAAAGTTCCAATGTAAAGAAAAGCCTAGAAAAGGATAAGTTGTTGGGATTGGAAAGAGAATGCTCTTAAAAATTATAATTCTGAGGCATTAACTTGAGACAAAAGCACCTCATCCCTGTCTGAAGACAAATTTTCATAAGTCAGTCTTGGAATAACTCCTAGAAATACATGGCTTTTTGATTTAACCAGAAGTCCGGATAAGAAAAACTTGAAAAACTTCTTTTCCCAGCAAAATAACCTTCCAAGGTAGAGTGGATGTCCTGACTGCCAGGGTTCTGTGCTGGGCCAAGGACAATGATTATTACAGATGAGTTCCCTTTTGCAACACATTAAACCAGAACAAAGAGGGTTTGGTTTTTCCCTTCTCAGCAAAGAATGGATTTGCATTTGACATTTCTGCTTCATTACTACAAGTGATACTAAGGAGCTCCTGACTGCTGTGGGGTTATTTATATCCCACCAGCCCAGCCCATGCAGGTGAAAGGAAAGGCAACAAGCAATAGGTACAGTCATCACTGTAGAGGTTTGGCTTGTATTTGTGAGCAAAGGCTGCAATTCAGGTTACCACAGCACTCTTTTGAGTGTAGGATGCACTGACAGTGTCACCTGGCACCAGAAAAACTCACTTTCTCTCCTCTTTCTCCTTTTGGACCTGGCAGCCCCTATAGGGAAAAAAAAAAAAATAAAGAAGTTAAGGAAAGGAAGAACAGAAAAAACCCAAAGAAATTCAGTGGGGGTGTGGGTTACATCAGTGGGACATGGAGCACAAAGTTTGTTTCTCACACTCTTGTTGTTTCCTTGACCTCATGGCAGTGATTGTAAGAGCTTTAAGTTAATAGGAACACTTTGCTTTTTTAAAAAAAGAAAATAAATCAGTAACTAGAGCAGTGGGATAAGCACCATCAACAGGGATGCAGAAATTTCTCAGATGCGATCTTCGAACAGATTTCCCGACGGGGCAGGTGGTTTTTAACATCTGAGGAGAAGAAATACCTGTGACATTTAGATCTGGGGTTTCACCTACAAGCCCACTGCCAGCTGCTCCAGCTCAGGAGTGACTCTTTTGCTTTATCCTGGAATCTTACACCAGAAATTTGTTTAGATTTTGTGTAGCAGGTGAATCTACGGAGGGCGAAGGGAGGTGGGATTTGCTGAATGCTTGATCAACAGATTAGCAGCCTGGGCTTTGAATGCCCAGACACTGCCTTAGGCAGGATGAGTGTGAATTTGAAGTATTCTTTAGACTCTGAGGGAGAGATGCTGTGGGAACAGCTTGCTTCCATTCAATTATTCCATGTCTTGGCCTTCTTTGAGACCCAAAAGCAGAAACTTACTGTTGGCCCAACATCACCTGGAGGTCCCTTCTCTCCACTGCTGCCTCGAGTGCCTGTTGCTCCTTGGAAACCCTGCAGACATTAAAAATCCAGTTATTTCCAAACTTCTTTTCCTGTTCAGGGGCTCCAGGGGCACCAGCAGTGGGAGTTTAGAGGACTCAAGCAAGGGAACAGTAGCCTTAAGTCTCCTGTCCAGCCACGAGCCCGCTGTTAAAAGCACATTGTGTGTGAGTCATGTTCACATCGCTTCCCATCACCATCTCAATTATGATCAAGCCAGCAAAGCTGAGCTTTACCAACAAACTGCAATGCACTTTATACCCTACAGGCTTTTGATCCTTCATCAGATATTCAGATTTAGACACAGCCTAGAGAACAACCCTTTTCTTCAGCCTCCCAATACCACACGGTTGTTTTCTTTTTCCTTTAAAAGCTGTGCTGGCCTCTAATACTTTACAACATTAACAGCAGCTTAGAGAGTGGGAAGTGCCTTCTGTGGTCATCTCTTTGTGAAGTTTCTGTGCCTTTTGGAGCCATAAAGGGAAGAAAAAAATTAGCCAAAAACAACTAGCAGAAATACTTTGTTTTAGAATTTTTCAGCTTTTACATTTAAACTCAGGAGATATTAGCAAATTTTCTGAACAGTGAAAATGAGAAAAGTTTTCAAGGCAGCACCAGAACAGCTTTCAGAGCCTGTTCTGAAGATGACAGTGCTTTCCTCATATTTAAAAAGCTGAGGCTCAACCCTGCCAGCTCCACATCTTCCCAGGATGAATAAGTCAAAGTTATGAGCCGAATTCAACCTTGGATCCCATAAATAACTTAGCACAACTACTGCCAAATTCCTTATAATTCAGCAGTGAGACTCAGCTGTGAGATTCAGCTGTGAGAATCAGTAACTTATCAGGTCCACCAGCCATCAACTAAACCCAAATTTGGTTCAGTTTCCCAAGTAAAATGAAGTGTTCCTCTGGTGCCTTCCAATTAGCAGCTGTAAATCAACAGATCTCAAAGTTCTGCTCCCCTGGGCACGGCGGAGTGTAAATACACCCGTCTGCATCCAGCCCTGGCAGCAGATACTGGCAGTGATGTGGGGGGAAACCTTTCACACTGCCTGCATCCTCCAGCTCCTGCTGATTTCAGTCTAACAAGCCAAATCACCTCCAACTCAACCAACAGCTGGAAAACAGTAGCGTCAGGAAAGTGAAAATAGCAAAACAAGAATCTCCGCGCTGGGACAAAGCTTCCTCAGGACTTTCCAGAGGAAAACAAGGATTTTCTTCTAACACTGAGAATGGCAGGGAAAGAGGGCTCCTGCACAGTGTGCCAGGTGTTCCCCACAGTACCCTGGGAAGGGGGTTTGCCCTGACACTTCCAGGTGAAACCACAAAACTCTGCTGAGGAACAGATTTTGGTGTGCATCACTCACAGTGGGTACTCACCCTTGGTCCAGGAGGTCCTGGAGGCCCAGCTGTGCCTTCTAGTCCCCTCACCCCCTGCAAAGCCAAATCCAGTCATTTACTAACAAGAGGATTCTAAGAGACCTCCTAAGCAGTGAGATGTTTTTCCATGTGCTGCTTTTCACAGGAACTTGCTAAAAATGGGTAAAAAAAGCATCTGTCGAGCAGCGAGAAGGGTGGCACCTACTCAAATTTGGCCAAACTTGAAATGATCCCATTTTTTTCCCCCAATCCCTCTGGCTTTGGAAAAAGACTATTCACTTCTACACGGAGTGCATTGGGATGTTTTGGATCTCTGCTGGGCCACTCCCAGCAGATTTTTAGGCAACCACGCATAAAACCTCAGGGGTGAGGTGTTTTACCTTTGCGCCTTGAAGTCCATCCCTGCCCGGAGCTCCCTGCACACCAGGAATGCCCTGTAAATCAGAATGGCTGGGTAAAGTCAGCATCTGATTATCACTGCCCTAATTCATCTTGTAACAGAGGACAGAAGAAAAATTTCAAAGAAGAAACGGAGTTATTCATTAAACAGAGCTTATCCCAGCTTCAATTCCATCATATCCAGCTTCCAGATAGGTTTATCTTTCTCACACCAAGTGACTCAGTTTCCCTTGGGAAAGTGATGGCATTCCAAAATGACAGACAATTCCCAAGGAAACAGCAACAACTTTTCAGATTTGCTTAAAGAAGTTACTCAGAAAAAAAGGGGCAAATCTTTGGGATGAGTAGAAGGAGTGGTGTTTACCATTACCTGCATGCCAGGGATCCCAGTGTCTCCTTTCTCTCCTTTAATTCCTGGTGGCCCCTTGGATAGAAACAGAAGCACACAGTCAGGTGTGTGGCAGAACCCTTTAAGGCAAAGAGCATCCTGCTGCTCCACATCCATGTCCCAGGTTGTTCCTGCTCCCTGCAGCGTTCCAGGGTAATTTACAGCCACAGCATGTGCACGGGGGTTCTGCCATCCCAGACATGTGGCAGCCCTCGCCACTACTCCCTGCCAAGCAGTGATGATCACTGGAAAGAAAAATGCCTGAATATTCATAGAATATCCTGAGTTGGAAGGGACCCCACTGGGCTGCTTTCAATAAAAGCCCATTAAGGAGAGTCTGGACAAAAACAGGCTTTGGCCAGAATGATTAAGTGCAGGGCCTCGTCAGCATAAAACCCATTGATTGTCATCTCTCCCTCTGCAGCTGTTCAGCTGTTAGTGAGGGTGATGTAAATACATAAATCACAGAATTGACACCCACTTCTGAGACAGGTTCTAACTGCAAAGAGCGAGGGACAAAAAAAAGGCGGTGGAAGAGGTCACATACCACAGGGCCCTGAACTGTGATTCCTTGGGAACCTGGAGAGCCTTGTTGGCCACTGGGACCCGCTGGTCCGACTTGTCCAGGCGGGCCTGGCTCACCCTGAAACCAAAGACAAGGAAACAGTCATAGGGAAAGGAAGTGGTTGGTGCCTGTTGTCCTCATGGGCTGCACTGCATGGCCTGGGTCAGCATGAACCATCCACGGGATTCAAGGTGAAACTGGGGCACTGAGGGCATCTCCAGTGACCTCAGCTGCCTTTGTATTTTAGGTCCAAGGTTTTGGTTCATCTTTCATGGCAGCAGACAGCAAAGCTGCAGAGGGTGCTTTGCAGAGCACAATTCACCTTCCCAAGCAGTTATTCCTGTTATTCAAGGTGGTCAGAGAGCAAAGGGAAATGTTCCTTAGCCCATTGCTGTGATCTGTATCCATTCTCATTCTTTCCTTCAAACCTTTCCCCTGTAGCCGTGCTGCTTTCCCAGATGTCATCCCAAAAAATGGGACCAGTGGGCTGCTCTGGCTCTGCCCTGTGCTGATCCATGGAGCTGTGATCACTTGCACCAGGGCTTGCTCCCATCCCCAGGGCTGGGGGATTCAGACCCAGCCATTCCTCGTGCTCACCTCGGGGCTGTGGTTCCTGCTCTGCCTCCCTCCTCACGCTGCTCTGCCCCAGGGCAGCACCAATGTGTCTGGTCTGGAGGCTTGGCAGCAACAACCAGCACAGCACAAAGCCTGACCCTGCCCCAGCACAGCTGCTCTCAGAGGACATTGCTGACCACGTACAGTGCATTAATTCAACACAATCGGGTTCATCATCTCAATTTCCAAAGCCTAACTGAGCATTTAATTAATAATAAGTGATCCCATCCTCTTTGATGAGTTGTTAAGACTGTTTGGGCTCAGCTTGGTGCAGTGAGATAATCTCCAGCCTAAGGACTCACCTTGGGTCCTGGCTCTCCCTGCTCCCCCTGAGGTCCTCTCCTCCCAGGGCTGCCCTGCCAGTGGGACACAAAGAACATCATCATATTTATTGCACTGTAACCAGGAGCCTGGGGGACAGAACCTTGTGCACCTCACTGCCCCAAGGGGAAAGATGTTTCCTGCCCCACAGAGCTCACACCAAATAGAGACAAGAAGAAAATTAATTGTCCAGGAAATGCAGGGAAGGGAAGAAGAAAAGAACAGCACAGCCCCTCCATGACCAGCCTTGGGAACACAGCACTCACTCCCAGCAGGGAGAGATGAAGTTTCAACCTGCTTAACCTCCCTCCAACTCCCTCAGTGGATCCATGCTGAGACAACGACTCATATGGACATGGGAACACACTTGAGAAGGAAAAATGGGGTGCTCACATCCACACCCCTCTGAGCCTCTGTTGGGTTTTATACTCTCCATCCCAGAGAAGAGACATGTGCTGAGATCAGGGACAGCACCTGGCTTTGGGAGACCTGGCTTAGCTCTGCCTCTGCCTAACTCTGGGTGTGAAGAAGAAACCAACCTTCTGGCATGAACTCATTTTGTGTGAATTTCTGACATCTTAATCTGAACATTGCTATTCTTGAATCCAATAAAAACATGGATTTGAATTGAGAAGCACAGGCAGGGAACTTTGGGAAAAGTGCTTTCAGAAGTGCCCAGAAACTCAGTTCAGCAGCCAGCAGGATCTGGTCAGAAACACTCATTAAGGACAGTGATAAATACAAGGTGGGACATGTCCTGCTAACTGGAGTTTTAAAAATAGCAGTGAGTGCTGCTGTAACTGCAGCAAATTACCAAGGGTTCAGCGGTGTGAGAAGGTTATGTGTCAAAACCCGATTTCCTCTAACGCTTTAAAGAGTCCTGCTCTTTAAGGAGTCGTCTGTGGAGATGCTTAAACCACAGGGCAATGCAAGCTGGTAATTATGCACTTAGGATATTGGAGCAAACTGTGACAGTGGAGTGTGCTGTTAATTAAACTTCCACCGGAATGAGCAAGTAATTACTCTGCAATGAGGCATTTTCCTCGTGCGGAACTGAACTCACAGCTAAACCACAGGTCAATGCAGGAAGTGATCTGAGACCTTTTCACTCGAAAAAGAAGGCAAATGTTCCCATAATGGTTATTTTCCAGGAGACAAGCACCTGCAGTGGTTGAACTGAGGTGCTCTGGACAGGCTGTCTGTCAGCTTTCAGCCAGTTTGTGCAAATCAAATGTTTTCCCCCAAATTTTCAAAAAGCAATTTTTTTTAATAACTGCTTCCTAGCATTTAACAGGAATATTTTCTCCTGTGATTTAAGCCCATGACAGCTTTCCTGCATCCATAATGGATAGGGCAGAATTTATGCCCTTTTTCCTGAGCATACTGCATATGTAATGACTGTTTTCTCTTCCCCCTCATTTCTTCAGGGTTCTCTTGCAAGTGACATTCAGAAAGAGAGCTTTGGGGACAGACAGGATAGCAAAGTCTCCCCTTTCTCTTTGCACTGTCCACCCACACAGACACTTCCAAGACTTCAATAGGATCCAGATAGGAAGATTTTTTTGGTGAGTTGTTTTTTTCTTTAAATTTACAGAGAGTTTCAGAGCCTCCAATCCATGAAATCTCTGCAGACACTGAGGGTGACCCGTCCTCCTCTCCTAAGAGGATTAATGTGGCACCAGGAGCTGCTCAGCCTGTTCCCAGCTGCAGCTGTTGCGCTGCCAACTCTCCATCTCCCCATTTCATCATCATCCAAAATCCAAAGAGAAACTCTCAGCCTTGCCCTGGAAAAGCTCCTCGAGTTAGGATGAGAGGAAATGGCCTCAAGTTGCACCAGGGGAGGTTTAGATCAGACATGAGGATAAAATTTCTTCACCAAAAGGGTTGTCAAGCCCTGGCACAGGCTGCTCAGGGCAGGGGTGAAGTCACCATCCCTGCAGGGATTTAAAAGGTGTAGATGTGGCACTGGGGACATGGTTTAGAGCTGGGCTTGGCAGCCCTGACTAATGGGTGGACTCAATGATCTTTAGGATCTTTTCCAACCTGAATGATTCTGTGATTCTAAAACCTCACAGAGCCCCAGGAGTGTCACCCACATGCCCAAAACACCACAAAAAATGAAGAAACAGCAGCACATGCAACACACGGGGTGGGAAGGAGAACTTACAGGGGGCCCCGGGGGTCCTGGCAAGCCCGGGCGCCCAGAAGTGCAAGAACAGACAGGAGCCAGGGTAGGGCAGGTGTCCTCATCCCTCTGAAATGAAATCAAGCCAAAAACAGTCATGAGCAGCTGCACAGCAAGAGCAGGATGGCTCACAAGTAAAACACTCAGTGTTTCAAAATTCAGTCTTCTACTTGAAGAAAAGCAGAATATTTTTCTATTCCACTGAGAGATTTTTGTGAGCAGTTGAGTGCTTTATTTTTTCTGTTGAATAACAAGTTTAGACAAAAAAACCCTATGAACCAGCCCTGCCTGCAATATGCAAAACACACATTGGAAGATAATTTTCTCCTTTCTACATATTTATACACTCCACATAGCAGCTCTCTGTGTTGAGAGGAGAAGTGAAAGGAAGAGTGGGGGATGTTGTGCCTCGGGGCTGAGATGGCAGCAAAGCTGTAGGACTGCCAGGGCTCCTGGATGAGGTTGTGACAGGAGAAACAAGCACTGCACCAGGATTTGAAGTTTTCACTCTTTTTTGAAGCAAACATAGTTTTGTTTACTTCACCAAGAAACACACTGACGTTATTCCCAGGAGAAGAAGGGAAAAAAATGCATTCCCTCTTGAGTCTATCAAAATTATTTGCAGTGTCACTTCAGTGCCACGGACTTGTCCCATCCTCCCCGGCTGCCTGTCAATGAGCAGAGTGGTGCCCCTTGTCTTACCACTGCAGGGAGATCACAGCATCTGTCCTGCTCTGCCCCTACACTGCTGCACAAGATCTGCAGAGACTGCAGCTGGAACTGGGGGGGAAAAAAAAGAGAGTTTGATAAGAAAGTAGCATTGGCTCCCACCACCCATCACCAAATCTTATGAAGTTCAAGTGATAAAAATAAACTTCAGGGATAATTTGACAGGACTCTTGTGTGTGATCCCAATTATAACTGCGCCCCAAAAAAGCCACAACATGAAACTACCCCCAGACTGAGTGCTCCTCAGGCCCTCAGGTCTCTGTCTTGCTAAGCAAGTCAACAAAGCAGCTTCACACCAGCAAAGCCAAGTCTCCAACTTCCTCACAGCTCTGCAATAGCAGCAGGTTCTCAGCTAATTGGGCTTCAGCACCACCAAAATGTGAAAGCAAATTTTGATTTGCTCCCTTTGGGGTATGGAGAGAAGAGTAAATGTGGCAGCAGCATTTCCCAGGGCATCCCATGCCCTCCCCAGAAACCCCAACCGGTCTCTCACTGCCTCCCTCACAGCAGCTACATCTTCCCATTCTGATTAACAAAAAAGCACACACTGCACAAAGCCAAACAAAATAATGAGGCAGAGATTAATTTTTCTTTCCTTGACACCATTTCTTATCTCTTTTTTTTTTTTCTTTCACTCCATGCATTTAACGAGGAGCAAGCTGTACAGCCCAGGGAGGGTGACAGGCAGGATACAGATGAGCCCAGCAGATCAAGTGGCATTTAAAGATTTCTTAAATTAAATAAGGTTCCATGATAACCAGTAATGAGGCACTCTGTCTTCTCAAGGGCAGCAGAGCTGTGGAAGATGTGAAATGTTGCTGTGCTTAAAAGGCAACGGGAGTAGGGATGGCACACGGCTGTTCATTATTTGGCCAGACCTGTCTAGCTAAACTGGTAGCAGGGAGAATTTGGGAGGGGCTAAGGGACAAGGAAAGCACAGATTCCTGCCTCGAGGCCCACAGGCTTGTGATGATATTGCCACAGAATTTACTTAGGAAACAAGTAAATACTGATTTAATGCACTGTCCCCTGGGTTGTTACACAGCTGACCCCATATCTTACAGGCAATTCCACTTTTTTCCTGGTGTATCCCAGACCTCTGCCTCTCAGTTTGCAGCTGGGGATGCACATGGGAAAAACTCTTTTTACTGCACTGCTTTGAGGCAAGGGGAGTTATAAATCACCTGATGAGCCATTTCCCCCTGGAGTTCTCGATCTAAAAGCAGAGCCAAGGAGCAAGATCATCACATCAGTGGTGAATGATTTCCTACAGCCCCACCAGAACCTTGTGAGTGATGAACTTGCTGCTGATTCTGCACATAATGAACACTCCTGCTTTGGGGAGCAAGAATGGAACAGATGACAGGGAAAGAGTGTTTTGGCCCTGAGGACTGTGCACAGGGCAGGACACTGAGTCCACACATCCCCTTCTTCTGTCCCCTTGCAGGGAGCAGCTCCTGCAGCGCTGTGTGAAGCAGTGAGGACGTACCCGCAGGCTGGCACTCACTCTTTGGGTTGGGGTTTTTTTCCCAAGTAACAGCTGATAAAGAGCCTCTCTACTGGAGATTATTTCCCCCTCCTTTGCATGCAGATAGACACGTCCAAACACGCTGGAGACTGAGGCTCACCCAGCTCTGCTGCCTTCAGCCACCAGCATTTCCTGACATCGCTCCGTGTGGGCTGATGTGCACAACTTTTCTTGCAGAAACAATTCCCAAACCCTCCTGTCTGCTTCAGCATCTCAGTGCAGGAGCTGTGCTTCCCCAACCCCAGGGGATGCAGCCAGCAGAAGGCCCCTCTGGGACACGCTCCCGCTGCCCCATCACAGTCCCCACACCACGGCAGGAGGCAAGAGGGACAAAAATGCTCTCCCTGTGCTGGGAAAGCTCATTAAAACCACAGGGATCAGCAGGACCAGGACACAGCTGTGCACCACAGCGGTGCTGGGAGGCGTTCAGTGAGGGTGATGTGACGTGGCACTGCTGCCCATGTGCCCACCCCAGCCAGCTCCAGCAGCACTTCCCAGCACTCACCGGCACGGAGCCGCTGCGGGGCCCTCTGGTCCTGGTCACTTTTCCCAGCATGACGAAGCCGGCGGTGGAGATGCTGCCCAGGGTGTTGATGGGTTTCTCTGCTATTTTCTTGCAGTCCACAGAGAGCTTGACCTTGAAGTGGCTCACGGCCACGTGCACCTGGGCAGCAGGTGGGAAAAGGGGTGTTGGAGCTCCATGGTGGGATGAGGGGGTCTCCTACTGACAGTAACACCTTCTGTCCCATCCCCAGCCTGCTGCTGGCACTGGTGGGGTGTTTTTAAGGAGTGAATGGATCGAGGGGGCTCAGGAATAAGTTTTAATATGTGCTTTCCCTTGTTGATCCCCTCACCTCTCCTTGGCAGAAGCCTTTCTGGAGCTGAGTAATGAACCTGCCCACGGATCCCCACAGAAAGAGCTCATTGCTCACTTGGGTGCAACACCTTTGCTATGAGGACACAGATAGCCAAAACCCCCACCCTATCATGAGTGATAAAGTGGCTTTCTCACAAGGCTGAATTCTCTTTTCCTTTCATCCAGAACTAAATGGTTAACAAAATTCTAAATTCTAAAAAAAAAAAAAATTTTCAATTTTTCCTGATTATAAAGACCTAAAAACACCTCAGATTTTGGAGTCTGGGGGAAAAGGGAAAAATCAATATGTGGAAATCACATTTTGATGATGAGATCCACTTAAATTCTTTACGAGTATCAATTTCAGCATATCAAAGAGGTTGACCACTTCCCTTGAAATCAGTATGCAAAGCATTTGGATAATCACTCCTCGCTTTGAACAACACACATTGCTGGCAAAACACTCCCAGACCAGAGTGAGATCATGAGCCACATTTCTCCCTCTCTTGATAAGGACCTTATGAAAGCTCCCATAGAATATCTTCTTCACTTCCTGCTGGTCAAAGGAGACTTCCTGTAAATCAGCCTTGTAGTCATGGTTGAAATAGGTCAAGGATTTCTTACTGGCTACAGGGAAAATAAGACAAATAGCAGCTTAGAGTTAAAAGAGAAGTTGATTTCACACACATATAAAATAGTAAATATTAGGCTTAAACATGGTGGAAGATTTCCTATGTTATCAAGAAATGCTTCTAAACAATATTAAAAAAATGTAAAAATAAAGAATATGTTACAAGTAGAATAAAAATGAAAACATATCTTTTAATTGCACTGGGCAGTGTTTTTAATGCAAGGTTGGCAGCCACGACAAAGCTTCTCAAGAAACTGCTGCTGAGCAAGGAAACCATTAAAACTTTCCAAGTGAGTTCAGCTGCTTGCAGGACGTATGGAAACACCCGAATTTCATGTATTTAGCGAGAAATCTTACGGTCAAGGTTAACACCCAGGAGAGGCTGGAAGTCCTCGTCCGTGACCTGCCACACGGCAAAGGGCTCCTTGGGGGTGTCGGGCAGGAGGCGCAGGAGGATGACGATGGTGTGCTCGGGTGGGATGGCAAACAGGTGGACGTCACTGCAATGACACAAACCAAGGGAACATCGGTGATTTAAATCACCAGGCAACAGCCTGCAGGCTCACCCAGTGTGTTTGCTGGGCAGGGGGGCCTGGAAAGGCTTTGCTCCAGGAGTTGATGGTGATATGTCCAGAAGGAGCCTGGACCTGCTGAGGTCTGTGCTGAGTGATGAGCACTTGTGGGCCTTCCTTCACGCCTGGAGGATGCTCAGGTGGAGCAGTTGGTGTCAATCCATCACTGCCAGAGCTGCCTCAGGGAATGCCAAGCCACAGAAAGGGCAGCCTTAATGCTTTTCAGATGAGAGCCCAGTGGAGGCTTACAAAACATCCCTGCCAGGTTCCAAAGCACTCCTCCCCCAGGTCTCCTCTTCAAGAAGGAAGAATGGTTGCCATATATCATGGGGTGAATCTTCAAACCTGGGCACAAAGCTCTTGGCTTAAGGACATGGTTTAGTGGCAGACCTGGCAGCATTAGGTTAATGGCTGGACTGGGTGATTCTTCCAACCTTAATGATTCTGTTATCCTAAATCAGTGTAAATGCCCTTCAGGGATAAGCACTGACCCCACAGGAAAGCCCCCTCTAGGTCCCCACATCCCAGCTGCAGGATTTAGGCTCAGCAGCAGTGAGAAGATACAAGGCAATAAGGGAAGGTCAAACTGGTTTTGCCTGAAACACGTCTGTAATCTGACACAGGACACATTGGCACAGCATAAGCACAACCCATCAAAATAAATAATACAAGATTTTTCTTTCTATCTCGGTTTCTGAAGGGATAGTGTCCTTGGAAAGGCATCTATAAGAGCTGAACAAAAGGATTTGCCCATCATTTTCCGAGTATTTAGACCAAAGGGTTCTCTGAATCTCCCCCACTCTGTTTACTCTAAGAAGCTTTGCTTCTTTAACAAAGATTAAGCGGAGTCAGTGGCTCAGTAATTAGGCTTTAAACAAAGTAGCAGTGAATGTCAGGAGTCAGATCGCTCCTGATTCATAATCATAAAAAAGGAATGAGGTCACGGGAGCTGCCTGGCTCGCTCGGGACCCTGTGGAGCTTCATTGGCAACGGAATGGGGTCAAGCCACAACCCAGAGCCAGTGGTTTTTCCCTCTCACCAGCACAGCCCAGGCTGCAGAGAGCAGCTGTAAGACTGATATTTTCTAAAGCAAAGATCTCTCTCCAAACCCGAGATGTTTGGGAGAAGGGATTGAAGACGAAAATGTGACCTCAAACTGCCATCACTGAAGTGTAGGTGGCTGTGGACGGAATGCCTAAAGACTGGTGCAGTGTCCATACGTGACATGATCCTCATGTCCATCATAGCAACTAAAAAGCTGGAAAAAAGTGATTTTGTGGAAACCCAAAACAGCACTGTGAAAATGTTGGGCTGTACAAATGTATAATAAATACTATTGTGTCACCTTAATTTCTACATGGCAATTCATCTTGAGGAAAGTCTGGTGTTTATTTATTAATACATTAAGTAAAAACCCTCTGGCTATTTTTTCAACCTACCAATGGTTTGATTTAGCTCATCGTATTTATAATTTCATTCAGAAGTTGCCAGCGGGGCTGCACCATTCCTCCCCAAAATGACCTTCCTTTGCCATGCACATGGCATGAGGCTGAGGATGAGGATGGCAACAGCCACAGCTCTGCTCCCACCTGGTCCTCTGGGTGAGCTGAATGTCCCTGAACAGGGTGAAGGTGCGGGAACCGCTGAACACAAAGGGCTCCATGGCTACGCCTTTAATGGAGGAATATTCCTTCTCTACCAAGCCAAAAACTTCCATCATATCAAAGCCTGGAACAGAGGAAAAGAGAAAAATCAGTGGTTTGGAAAGAGTGCAAAAGAAGTGTGTTTGAAGAGCAGGTTGAATGAGCACAGAGAAGGAGACAGGAGAAAATGCCCTTAATGACACAACAGCAGCTCTAGTGTGCCCCTCAAATGGCAGCCAGGGAAAATGAGTTTGTGTGCACATTTGTTGTAATCTCTTCCTCTTGGAGCAGAGTGGACAAAAGATGGAGACTTTCACAATTGTGTTTTCAAATCTTCAGAATAAAAAAATCGAACGAGAAAGATGTTACTCCAACAATTTCTTCTTTTCAACTACACTCAAAGTATTATCTTCAAAGGGCATGGAATAAGTCCAGTAATTGCTAGCAGGGAGAGAAAATTGTTTCTACTCTGAAATGCCTTATGTGTAAGAGCCAGAAAAAATAGGAAAAAAACTTTAAAATATGAGCATTTCCATTTCTCTCTAGTTTCAGGAGGCACCCAGGGGTGACCTGCCTTGTGTGGGCTGCAGAGATTCTCCTCTGACACCTCTGACATCGCCTCTGGCTCATGCAGCTTCATCTCTCTCCCCCAGCTCATCATTAAAGCTCCAAGTCATTTTCATTTCAGTTTTCTGCTCAGTAAGACAAGATTTCACCATTTGGATGCTTTTCGAGTTTATCTGAGTTTGCAGCAGATTGGGATGAAGGAGATGGTTCCTTCCTTAGCAAATGGAAGAGCTTCATTTCAGTGTGGTGCTTTCAGTCTGGATTCCCTCACCCCTTCACCATTTACAATCTTCTGCAGTTTCTTGGCTTGAGGTTTTCATTCTGCCTGGGGGCTGGCCCAGGGTGCTTTTATTTTATTATTTTTTCCATATCCCAACAGTACAAGGGAGTTTGCCAAAATAAATGACCTACTTGAGGGCCATTTATCTCTGGTATGGAGCTTCTGCCACTGAAACTTCCTTTAAAATGTGCGGGAAGAGAAGGCTTGAGTCACAATTAAAAACATATTGAAATATAATCCTATTATTATCACGGAATCATGGAATCATAGAACAGCTTGAGCTAAAAGGGACCTTAAAGATCATCTGGTTCCGTGGGCAGGGATGTAACCTGCAAGATCAGTTTGCTCAGGGCCACGTCCAGCCTGGCCTTGGGCAAAGATGAAGTGACAGCCACGGAGTAACCGGACCTGAGAGCTGCAGCCAGTTTCTCGGTCTCACCTGTGACACAGAGCTCTCTGGGAAGGCAGTGATCCCCCTTTCTGAGCAGAACTCACGGTTTCTCAGTAAGAAACACTTGCAGCAAACCCAAGAGCATGAACAGCTGCCATGGTACAGACAGGAGAAAGGGGAACTTGCTGCCCCAGCAAATCCGTGCAGCCTGACTGCAGAGAGCTCCTCGGGCAGCGAGACCTCCTCTGGAGGGTGCAAAAGTCATCCTGGGGACAGACTGGGAGGTTTGGAGTCTGAGGAGCCTTTGTGAGTTAGGAATTCAAATCCTCTTGAAATTCAAGGGCTGTTTGAAGCTTCACCTCCTTAAGGCTGCTGAAAATCCTGGTGTTAAGCACTAACAGCCGAGAGCACGAGCTGGTGGAGCAGCAGAACATAACAATTCAGGTACTGCAAAGTATTCTTCTACCTGATAAAATTTATGTTCCAATTTTGGTTCTCACACTTCTCCCCTTTTCCTTGGGACATTTTCCCCTCGCTCAGCTCTTGCACATGTCTCCAAATCAAGACCAGGCAGTGTTTTCAGTCACAGCCCAGCAGCACTGAGGCTTGGATCTGCTACTGTACCTCTCATGGAGCCTTCCGTGGAGGTGATGGTGGGGCAGGCTGTGAGAACAGAATAAAAGGGGGAAACGATTAGAGGGAAAAAAGACAGCAGGGGATTATGGAAGCAAAATGAACACAGTTCCTTTAGGCAGAGCAAAGGAAAAACATGGCAAAACTTAGAATATCCTGCAGCTTCATTCAGAGCCTGGACTTTAACCTTGTTTATATATGTATGGAGAAAGAGAAAATTGATGTTTATGCAAATACAAAAGTTGTTTCCTGGCTTGCCTATCACAGAAATAAAAATAGTGTCTTTCATCATCAAACATCTCCATGATCACTTTCTTTTGACTAACTCACCTGGCACCTGATGATATGAAATACAAGGGACCATCATTTTTGGCAAGTTTTTTTTTTTTAAAATAGACATCAAAACATTTTTCTTTTCTTTTAACAGTGCCTTAGTAGTGTGGTAAAATAAAGATATACGCAGTTGCGAATTTTGTACCTGAAATTAAAAATACACAGAGCAAAAATATGTATCTCAGTGTGAGAACTTGGCTTTTGATTTCTTCAGGAAAACACGGAGAGTTTTGAAAAGTTTTGCAGTTTGTCTTTCAGAAATCGTCTTGATGACTCCTCTGAGATGCCACATGACAAAAAGCAAGACCAGAGGAGAAGAGACTGGGGTGTGATGCTGGAACATGAGGCACCAGGGCTCTGAGCACGCTGTTTAAAGGCTCAGGTGAGGGGGTGTTTTAGAAAACAGCTCATGAATGCGACTTTCAATTATCTGCTGCCATGTAAATCCCAGGCCATGGATGCCAGCTGGAGCTGGGACAAAGGGAATGCTTGACGCACAATGAGAAACGTCCCTGAAAATCAGGGATATTTGACAAGATGGGCTGTTTCTCAAGGGGTTTTCTAGGTCACCAGGATAATAGAATCTAAGAGATCGTTGTACTGAGGCTTCGGCAGAGCCTTGCCATTCGTGCATCAATGCCATCTCCTGCCTCATCACCAAAGCAGGGCTTTCCATTTCTCATGCCTAAATTTCATAAAATGTGTCAAACATTTAAAGGAGGTGACTGACCTGCCCCAAAACACCTGAGATTCCTAAGCCTGTAGGAGTTTCAATGCCATTCCTCATGATGAAGAAAGGGCACCCAAACCTATGGCTCTGATGGCCACAGCACCGCTAAAGCCAGGCTTTGAACCACGCAGACTTACAAGGTGCTGTGACCTCCATTGTTCCAACTGATGTTTAATTTTTTACATACCATAATTCCTGTAGAACTGGGTGTAAAACTACTTAAGGAATCTATGGAAATCCATTAAAAAATCAGTTTCTGAAACTTGAGCCTTGAAACTCTGAGCTCAACCAGCCCTTGCATTTGGGATCATTCATCTATACACTGCTCTTCCCCTTCCCCTTCCAGAAACCAACTTTTCTAAATCTTAGAGAATGGTTTGGGTTGGAAGGGACCTTAAAGCCCATCTCATTCCACCCCCTGCCATGGGCAGGGATACCTTCCACTATCCCAGGTTGCTCCCAGCCCCGTCCAACTCAGCCTTGGACACTTCCAGGGATGGGGCAGCCACAGCTTCTCTGGGCAACCCTTGCCAGGGCCTCAGCACCCTCACAGGGAAGAATTTCTTCCTGATATCTAATCCAAACCTGCTCTTTGTCAGTTTGAAGCCATTCCCCCTTGTTCTATCATTCCACATCCTTGTAAAAAGTCCCTCTCCAGCTCTCTTGGAACTGAAGTATGGTGAATGAAAAACAAAAAAGAAATGATCCTAAAGCAGGCTGTAAACTTGTCCATTTTCCAGGTATCTGACTTTCTTGTTTGGGAGTCAGTGAGCTCATCCTGACCCTTGCCAAGGCCCCAGAGTCCCTCTTGCTGGCATCCCTGGCAATTCCCCCCTCCTTCCCAGGCTGGAGGCGCTGGGATTGCTCACAGCTCTTTGATCAGGCAATGCTCAGCTTGGGTGAAGCATCTCAGAGTCAGGGCAAGGATCCCTGACACTGGCAGTTTCGTTTCTGCTTTGAAGATCTTTCCCTAGACTTTCCAGCCTAGGATTCCTGCTGTCTTGTTATTCTCCTTGGTTTTTTGTTGTTCTCTCCAAATCCCAGCCCAGTGCAGTTACTCACTGTACAATAAACATTCACTCCTGCAACATCAGACCATTTTTCTCCATAATTTGGTTATATATCAATATTGGAGTCTTTTATTGCACATCCAACAGTTTTCCCAGCATTGTTACATATTGTCTCTCCTTCTTCAAAAAAAAAAGGTACTTTATAAAACACAAAGAATTTAGTATTTCTTCTTGTCTTTTCAGCTGCCACAGCCAAACAGCTATATTAAATTCTACAAGGTGACTCATCAGCCTTTTGGGAGGATTGTTTTCTGTTTGAAAGTTCACACAACTTTTCCACTGTGATCTGAACACCTTAATAAACCACTTGAAAACTTAATCTGGTATGTTCTTTGTTGCCTATAAACTAATTTTTTTTTCATCTAAGCTGCCTCATTCTGCAATCTTGACTTCACTCAGTAAATTTTAAAACTGAAATTTTGCTTGGAATAGTTTTAAATAGTCAGGAAAAGCCAGCACTTCCACAGTAACTGCATTCTAATATTTACTTATTAAAAACTTTTCATAACCCTCTTAATTCAACATTTCTCACTAATCCATTTCATAGTTTGGTTTCCATCAGCTATGAGAGCATACGCTCATTAAATTTAATAAGGGACTTTACAGGGAATTTTAATTTAAAACATGTCACACTTCCCTGCACTACATTTTGGTCAAGTTGCACAGAAATCCTCTAAAATACTATCAGTCTCTTTACTGAGCCTGATGTTGAGAAGTTCTGTGGTTTCTGGTTGTCCTTGGATTGTCCCCAAGGGCATCTGTCAAGAGCTGATGGACCCCTCCTGCTGCTCTGCAGAGCCCACACTGTGCTGTGTGCTACTGAATTAAAAACCAACAACAAAGCAGGACTTTAGAGATGATTTACCCTCTGCTTTAGGTGGGACGAATCCTCGGATGGAAGGGAATTTAGACAACACCGGAGCTGAAAGAGAAAGCAATCACAAAATCATAAAGTGGGAAAAAACCTTAAAGATCATCAAGTCCAACCTTTGACCAAACACCACCACGTCCACTCACCCATATTGGGAAGTGCCACATCTGCTCGGTTTTTCAGCTCTTCCAGGGATGGTGACTCTACCACTTCCCTGGGGAGCATTTTCCAATGCTTAACCGCTCTTTCAGTGAAGAAATGTTCCTTAATATCTGACCTGAACCTCTCCTGGCACAACTTGAGGCCATGCCTGAGCTCTGTTACTCAAGATTGTGATGCCTGGCTTGTAACCCAAAGGGCTGCCAGCCCTTCCTACTCATCCCAGAACTGCCAATAACTCACAGGACTACAGAAACTGGGGGAGGATTTTCACTTTTCAAGGCTAATACTCTATTGGTGAGCAAAATCCTGGCCTCAGCCAGAGCCCAGTGCAAGTGAGGCCATTATTGTCCCAGCAGAGGCTGATAGATGGAGGGCGATGGAGAACGTGCACATTCCAGCTGACCCCTGTACCTGTCCGTCCCGTCGTGGACGTGCTCTCGCTCTCTCCCGTGTAGTGGACAGCAGAAATGGTCACCTTGTAGGCTCGATCAGGCAGCAGGGACTGTAGGGTCACGCTGCTGCTTTTGCCAGAAGCCATGATCTACAACAGCGGAAAAAAGATCCCAGCGTTTGGGGCTCTCATTCCAGCTCTTACTCACAGCCCAGGGTTAGGTGGGGCTGGCTCCTGGGATGTGAGGCTCAGAGCAGCATTCCTGCTCAGCTCAGCTGAGGAAGCCTGGCTGTGTCTTGCTGTTGGACTAGCCATGTCCAGAGGAAAAGCGTTTTCCCATATAAAGACCCCAGTATTCCCCACGGAAATGCAGCAGAAGTGCCTTATAACAGGATAACCAGGCTGTTTGAGTAGGGAATCTGTGTTTTAAAAGGATAATATTTAACCTCCCAAAGCCAGAGGGGCGGTAGGTTTATCCCCCACTCCTCTGCCTCCAAGAATTCCCCACCCCAGTTCAGGGAGCAGAGAAAGCTGCATTATCTGTGGCTTTGATGGAGAAAAATATCTTAATTACAAAAGAGTCTTGCAGTCCTGCTTACAAAGCAACACATCAGCAGGAGGAGATTTGGGTTTGAGTCCTGATATCCTAATGGCAAACCTGACTGGAGTGAGCAGAGTTCCTCTGGTCACATTGTTCCCATGGGCCTCTGGCCCCGTGTCTGTCCCCTACAAAGGAGCTGAAGACTCACAGTTTGCTGGGCAGCAGCATCAGAAACAGGGCTGTAGGTGATTTTGTAGTGCTGAACACGGCCATCAGGAGGGGTCCAGTGCACCTGGAGGCTGCTGGGGGTCTCGGAGTCGATGAAGAGGTTGGTGGGTGGGCTCCGGGAATCTGTGAGAGGGATGGAAGGTGAACAGCATGAAAAGCAGGGAGAAATCTCTACAAGTGAAGCCAGCAGCATTTGCCTCCTGGCCCATTTCTGAATGCCTCAGTGCTCTGCTGTGCGGGTAACCAGCGCTCAGAGCAGATGTGGGCACCCTGGGCACCAGGCAAGAAGGAAAATAGATTCTGGAGGGATGAGGATTGCCCAGGTACAGCACACCACAACTCAAGCATTCAGCAATTCCAAGCCTAGGACGCCCTTGGAGGGGTGAGAGAGTCCTGAAAGCACAAGGAAAAGAGACACATCATACACATCATAAACAAACACCCAGGGTACTCAAATTGGAATTGAATTTCATCAAACTGGACAAACAGCTTTACTGGCAATTAAACCTGGATCACGCATCAGAGTTAATCAGAGTTAATCATAATTTCTAATATTTTTCATCTTTTTCTGTTTTAAAATTATTCTTAAAAAAAAAAAAAAATCCCAGAGCATCCAGCACACCAGTGTTCTGTCTAGAGCTTCTGACACCAACACCCACAGCCCTGGAATGGGTCACACACGGTGCCTGAGCTACTCCCTCTTCTCTGGCCCTGGGCTGGGATGGATGGATGGATCCCAAAGAGGTGATGGGCTGAGCCAGACAGCCAGAAAAGGGTTTGCCAGAGACCAAAGCTGAGCCATTTTTAATTACGTAAATGCACTTCTTTCCCTGGGGTCCTGCTGTGCAGCAAACTGGATCTGACGACAGAGGCTCTTGTGCTGGAGGGATTTCTCTGAGCAGAGATGGAGAGTGAGGAAGGGAAAGGCAGAGGGGGCTTAATCAGCTCAAAAAGAGGCTCGAGAGCATGGGGTCATCTACTCCTGGGGCTTGTTTCCAAGCATAAAATCATGTGTCTGCCCTTGAACCTGTGCTGGTATGAAGACACTGAAGTCTTGGACAGAGAAAAAGAGAGAATTTATTCAGAAAACACTAAAAATGATGTGTGAGCCCTAAAGACAGTCAAAGAAACACGCCCAGGTGATGAGGTTTTTATCCTGCAGTTTTGCCTGTAAGGATCTTCTGCCCACCCAGCAAAGCCTGGGGTGACCTTAAAGCACAGGCTGAGTGAAGATCATTTGCATCTTCATTGATTCTCCTTCCCTTTTGTGTAGAAAATGAGCTTACTTTTACTGAGGCTGAACCAAGACTGCAGCAGCTGAATCAGGCTGGAGGCTGTTGCTGTGCACCACCACGAGGTAAAGCAGAGAAGAAAACAAGAGTGGGAATAAAGTCCCTTCAGCAGCATTTTATTAGTCAGTGCTGCATCTTTGCTGCCTGCACTGGCTATTTCCTTCAGCTGAGGTAAGGGGAGACTCTGCTTAAGTGAACTTTAAAGGGAAAGGTAGGGGAAGTCTTTAGAGCCAGGTTTACTCTGGAAAGCCCTCAGGCCTGGCAGAATTTGATGGCATGGATCTGACAGACAGGGGACAAGCCACCTCCTGAAGCTGCCCTGGAGGATAGAAGCATCTCTGCCACCATCTGTGTCTTTGTTTACCTCTTCAACCTCTGATCCTCCACAGGAGCAATCCCTGCTTGCTCTCAGGTCTAACCAGCATCACAGGCACATAAATGCTCAAATAAGAATAAAACCCCGGGCTCCACTCCATCAAAATGCTCACCTGCAATGATTATCATACATTCACTATAAGCCATGCTTTTTCCTGCCATGGGTTGAAGCTTCATTCCCACATTTTAAACCCTCTTATTTACCATGCATGCTCTGCTAGGAAGAGCTCACTGAGGAGCTGGATAAAGAGATTTCCCAGCCCCAGGCTGGAGAAGCTGCTGGCACACAAGCGCTTTGTAAAACACTTCAGTGCAAACCAGCCAGGGTGGCTCAGCCCAGCTTCAGCAGCATTTCCCATCCAAACTGCCCTCTCCTTGTCCTTCAGGACTAACAAGGGACGGGGTTTTTTTGCTCAGGTTCTCTTTCCCCAGCCTGGATGAAAGAACTCTCCCTCAGTACAAAAGAGGGTCTTTGTCTGAGTCTCAGCAGGACCAAAGCCACCCTTTCCAGCATTTTCCAAGGATCACCATTCAGCAACACCTACATGTCCCAGTAGATTCCTCTCAGGAAAGCATCATCTGCACTCCCCTGTGCTTGCTTGGAAGGTTTGTGTGGGTTTGAAGTACCACTAAGGTTGTTTATTGGTATGACAAGTGATCACTGTGAAAGCCTTTGGTCAAGGATAAGGACTTTGCTACACTTGACAATTTATAAAACAGGCTGAAAGGAGCGCTCAACTCAAATGAGAATTCAGTCTAAATATAACAGAGAGAAAAAATGAAACATCAGAACCACGGGTAAGCAGCACACTTTCACAATTTTGTTGTCTGTGGGAAAGACATCAGCATGCTTTTGTTCCTGCTCTGCTTCTCCAAAAGTCTTCAGGGAAAAGTTTGCTAACTGGGTTACTGAAAAATAATCCCAAACTTTTTTCTTTCCTCTAGTCAAAGCAAAGAACTAAAAAAACTCCAGTTCCTCCAAGGCAAGAAGAGGACTGCACCATATCACTGTCTCCAAATTTTCTGTTCCAGCTAAAGCTGCTCACTGATTTTGAGCTCATAAAATGACAAATCTCAAACCATAGCTTTAAAACAACTTTTTTTCCTACCAGAAAGATTAGAGACTTCATCCCAGTCCTTCTATATGACACATCCCAGTGGTGAGTGTGCTTGGTTTTTATAAGAGGATGACGTTTCTGGTGACCTGTATTTTGGGAGGGGTTGGTGTCTGCAGGGTCCCATGAACGTAACACATTTGGTCTCAAAATGGGTGTTTCAGGTGGGACAAGAGGAATTACTGGCCCTGAATAAAATGAACTTGGTGTTTTCACCTCACCCCAGGGGAGGAACTCGGTTCCATTTCACAAAACCAGAGGCAAAGAGCATTGCTCTGACCTGGCAAATTTTTCCCTTGACCTTCAAAGAAGAAAGTATTCCAGGGCGGATGAAGGACAGGGAGAGAATCTTGTGTTACCAGTTCCTGCTGAGTTTCACTTCAGTCATTGCCCTTAAACTTCAACATTTCTTGGAAATTCTACCAAGACATTTTTAAGAAAAACTTCATGACTTGACCTATCCTTATATAAAGGGATGGTACCAAGAGAGAAAAAGAGAAAAGCAATGATGAAAGCAAAAGAAAGCACTTTCTCCCTTCCACAGCCTCCTCCAGCACACACTTTTGGTGTTGTTCAGCACAGCCTGATCAGTGCTGTTCACCAGGCTGCAACCCAAAGTCTGCCATCCTGAGGGGAACCGGAGAGCTTCCATCGCAGTTTCAGCCCTCAGATTTTCATTTTATGATGAAAATTAAGGGGGAGAGGGCTCAAAAATCAGACCAAGGGGTCCGGGTTTTCAGATAACATAAGAGATTCCCATGCTGTGTCTGAATGAGTTACTATCCACCAGCTCTGATGGTAGATTAACACCACTGGACATCCTGACCAGGCACAGCACAAGGTGGCAGCTTTTGCTTGAAACACTGGAGATTTGAAATATAACCATGTCCCAGGATTTCCCAGAGTCCTGCCTAGTGCCACATCTTCCCATACATCCATTGCACAAGCCTTCAGCAATTTTCTGGCATCCTCAGCTTTCCCCTGACCTGCCCCAGAGCAACACTGGAAATCACCAGCCACCTCTTCTGTGCCACTTCTCCTCTGTGGGCACTTCTTACTTCAAACACGAGGAAAGAATTAGCATCACAACCATTGATTTCATGTGCAAATATTGGCTGGGAGAAGTGTGGCAGTGTCCTGACTGCTCCTGCAAAGGGACCAGCAGCACCCAGGCACTGAACCCTGTGCTGGCTGCCCAGCTGCACACCTGGCTTCCTGCAGAATTTTTCTTTCTTTCTTCATGCACAAGGCAGAGCTTGACAATTCCCAGGGCTCCTGCATGAGGACAGCAGCTGACAAGCAGAAATCGAATTGCTTTCCCTGACCCACTGGAGTGCCAACAGCAGCAAGGACTGGCTTGTGCAAATGTGCCCAGAAGGGCACTGTCACGTGTCCTCTTGTTGGGCTGAGAGAGCTCCTCTGACATTTCATAATTCATAGCTTAAAACCTAGTAATTAATTTTCCTACACCCTCCAAACAGCTCTAATTGTCCTCTTGTCATCATACATCAATTGGACGCTTGCTTTATTTTTCCTTTTGTCAGTGTGCAGCTCCAAGGTAATTGTCTGAGGTAGCTTCCTATAAAAAATGTTATTATTATTTATTATTAATAAAACCTGAGCTTCTTATTCGAAGATTACCACTTACTTCGAGTTTCATCAGCTCAACATCAGCCTAAATGAATTTATTCTGCAGAGGAGGATGAGATCTGAGAGGGGAGGGAGGACTGTTGGTGTTGAATGGATTGTGTTCCACTCATTTCCAACAAAGCCATTTTACAGGCAATATTAATTACCAAGACCTCTGGGAGTGCCACTTTTTAATCTCACATCCTGCCTGTACAAAGCCAGATTTAGATGATGCTTCCAAGGCAGAGTGTGCCTGCAGGATTCCCTCCCATATTTGTAAATGCCCTCAGTGAGGCACAGCCCAGCAATGACACAGCTCAGGAAACCCTCACCCTCCTTACAGGCAATATTTTATCAACAGGAACCGTTCCTTAGGCAGCACAGTGACACGTTCAGCTGAACACCCTCAGAATTCATTTCCATCCATGCACTACACAGATGAAATGTATTCCACATGGAATGTGCACAAGGATTATCAGTTGACTCTAAAATGCACCAGCCTGATGTGATTGTCCAGCCTCTTGTTCTCAGGACAGACTGAGAACATTTCAGACAGAAGCTGAAACGTCTCTAGACTTTTTCAGACGCTCAAGTTTGGGTTTTCAGATCTGGAGATGACCAATCTGAGCTGCTGGTGTGTGCTGAGTTGTGAGGCACCCCCCACCCTGTTCGTCACCCCTGGGCTGTGCATCCCAGCGCTGGTGACTTACTGGTCCTGTGGTGAACAGAAACGGTGTCGCTTCGAGCACCATCTTTGTAGTAGGCCCAGATGGATATTTTGTAGTCAGTGTTCTTCTGCAGGCCTGGCAGGACGGCTGTCACCACATTCCCAGCGAGGGAGAGCTGCAGCAGGGGAGGAAATGAGTCAGTCCCATTCCCAGGCAGCCCCAGGCTGGTTCACGCCACCCGAGTGCCTGGCTCATAGATGGTCTGTAGGCACAAATGAGTTAGCACCGGGCATTGGGGCCAAAGTTTACTGTTTGGGGTTGCACACGTGTAAGCAAAGGCAAAATTCCAGCTCTGAATAATGCAGAGCAGACGTCTGTGCACGGCAGCCCAGTTACAATCAGCAGCTCCTTCAGCACCACAACACAGAGCTCTGACACAAGGCAGCGCCTGCCTGGAGCACTGGATCCCTTTGCTGAGTTCCCAGATTTTAGGAGACCTAGGGACAGAAGCCCCAGTACCCCTCTGTTCCAGCCCAAATGGAACATATTTGGTCTCTCTCACTGCAAGAGAGACTCAGGTATTAGGCCTCCATTTAAACTGCTGCTTGACCTCATACTGAAAACAGGGGCTTCACATGGAAGAGGTCACCTGGTCCATCCCTGCCACGCCTGCACCAGCTCTGTCTCTGGTCATTCTTCTCTCTGTGCTCCTCACTTGGACCTCCTGCTTCCGAAAGAGCAGTATCCCAAAACTATCAGTGCTTCCTAGCACTGAGGAGAAGAGAAAATGCTTCACCTTCTTAGAAGCAGTATCTCCAGCTATAAATACTTGAGTATTGTCTTTTTCTTATCCACAGCATCTTGACATTGGGAGCTGGTGATCCTCTGCAACCCCAGATCTTTTTCTACTGAATTGCTTCTTAGCTATTTGTTCTACATCCTGTATACCTGTGGTTAATTATTCCTGCCTAAGCTTAATACTTTCTGCTTGTCCCTATTCAGTTTCATCCTTGAGGTTTTCCAGAACACTTGTGCAATCTTCCCAGAGCCTGTAGGACTCTGGCCTGCTGTCCCTCCTGCTCCCAGCCCTCAAGGTGACTGCTCCACTGACAGCCAGATCCGGGAGGGATCCTGCTGCACTGTTCAGCTGCTGAAGTGCATTTGCCTGAATAGTTTTACACAGCTCCCTGCCACTCCTGCAGGTGAGTTCAGAGCCCGCCCAGCCTCCCCAGAGCTCTGTGTGGGCTCATACCTCCTGAGGCTTCTCTCCACTGGCTGTGCTCCACTTGATCTGATAGACAACCACATCCGAGGCAGCGACAGCTTCCCACTGCAGGCGGAGGCTGCTCCCGGAGAGCTCGGTGACCTTCAGAGCACGTGGAGCAGGGACCTTCACTGAGGGATGCACAGGGAAAGGAGCTGAAGTGCAGGCACTGACAGCACCTTGTCAGAGCCAAGGTGGGGAGCAGATGGCTGGGGAGCAAAACATCAACCAAGCAGATGTCTGAGACCAGCCTGTCTGTCGCTTCTTCAGACCCATATGACAGCAGTCATCAGGACAGAGAGGGGTAAATTATTTTTAAAGCCCTAATTAAGAAAGATTATCTCATTTACGGAGAGGACACGTATCACACCGGTTTTGTAAAGGGAAGAAGGCTAGGAGAGCTCTCAAGGATGCAGAGGTTAGGGATACATCATGCTCTTCTTCATTTGCTTCTTTTCTTTATCCCTTCCACCTCATTTTGAGCATAACACTGTTGGACACATTCCACACACAAAGAGCAGCAGCCATCTGTGCTCTGTGCAAGGGCTTTGGCCACAAGCTGCTGGGGCCAGTCTTCAAAACATCCCAGTTCAGATGCACACAGAGCAACTTTGTCACCTCTTACTGAGGCCAGAAGTATTTCCGTTCCCTACTTACAGGTGGTGACATTGCCAGTAATTGGAAAGGAGTCCCCTTCATCGTATGTAGATCTGACACTGATGAAGTATTGGGTGAGGGAGGACAGAGGTCTCAGGACAGTGGATGTTGCAGTGCCAGGAACTTCCACCTGCAGTGGGGGAGTTGTGTGAGTATCGTATGAGGCAGGCTGAGACACTTGGGCTTGCTCAGCCTGAAGAAAGGAGACACCTTAGTGCAGCCTTTCAATACTTAAAGGGAGTTCATAAGAAAGATGGGAATAGGCTTTTTTAGCAAGACCTGTTGCTACAGGACAAGGGGTCCTGGCTTTAAACTAAAAGAGGTAGATTCAGATGAGATATAAGGAAGACTTTTTTATGACAAAGGTGGTAAAACACTAGCACAGCTTACCCACACAGAGGTGGTGGATGCCCCATCCCTGGAAACATTCAAGGCCAGATTGGATGGGGACCTGAGCAACCTGATCTAGTTGAGAATGTCCCTGCTCACTGCAAGGGAGTTGGACTAGATGGTTATGGATGTCCCATCCAACACAAACCATCCTATGACTCTGGAGGGCACAGCTGCAGAGAGGTCAGCATTGGTGATAACTGCAGCAAAAGTGCCCATTTCAGAGTTAAAACCCTGCCAGCACACAAGCTCTCCCTGAACCATGCAGGTGAAGGACAACAGGGCATTATCCAACTTGCCACATTCCTTTTCCTTCCCCCAGCCCCTGAGGACTCACCTCTCCAGCATTGCCCCCTCTGCCAGAGACATAGGTGACGTGGTGAGCCCGCACGGCCGGGGCCGCGGCCTCCCAGCTGACCCGCACGGACGCGTGGCTGAGCTCGGAGAAGCTCAGGTACCTGGGGGGACTCAAGGCCACTGCAACAACAGTCAGAGACAGCCCTCTGAGCCTTCCCCATTGCACAGAGGCAATGCCACCCCTTGCCTCCTGCTGCTCTTAGATGATCCCACCTTGAACTAAGAGGCTCATTCACTATGCAGGCAAATATTCCCTCTATTCACTACCACACACCCATCTGGGAGGTTATGAAGGGCTGCCGCAGATTTAGGTGAGGATGAGCCAGATGATTGCCTTTTTCCACCCCAGACAACAAAGACTTCCAGGAACACCTCTTTCAGGAGTCCTTTTTTACCAGGGGAACATCACTCCTTTTTCACAGCTCACCATGCAATTAGAGATCCCCTTGGGGACCAATATTCACTTCAGATCCAGCAGGAAAGAGACAGAGCATTTACAAGCCACATGTACAATATGGGAAGCACCTCATTTAATACGTCTCTCCTGCCTTAAGTGTTTAATAACAACTCAGTAAGCAGAAGCAGCACTTACGGGTGGTTTCCTGGATGCTGGCTGGCTCACTGGCATCTTCCCCGTACATGGCATACACTGCCACAGAGTACCCAGTGCTGGGGGACAGCCCCTCCAGCAGCACCTCGGGCTGGGTCACCTTCACCTGCCAACAGAGAGGGGCTTTAGGGTACCCTTCAGCTCTAGGGGACCACCCAATGCACTTAAGAGAGCAGGATCTTACAGACACACGGGCCAAGGACTCTTTGGTTACACTTAGGGACATCTCCAACCTAGAATGGTCTTAGAACCGTAGTATCACAGAATATTCTGAGTTGGAAGGGACTGACAAGGATCATCAGAATCCAAGCCCTGTTCCTGAACAGGCAAACCCCAAGAATCTCACCATGGGCCTGAGAGCATTGTCCAGATTTTCTTTGAGTTCTGTCAGGCTGCTGCTGTGACCATTCACAGCCTGTTCCCATGCCCAACCATCCTCTGGGCAAGGAACCTTTTCCTGATATCCAACCTAAACCTGCCCTGGCACAGCTCCAGGCATTCCCTCGGGTCCTGTCACTGGTCACACAGAGCAGAGAGGGGAGCTGCCCCTCCACTGCCCCTCCTGAGGAAGCTGCAGACACTGCTGATGTCTCCCCTTATTCTCCTCTTCTCCAGTCCCTTCCCCACCTGGGCAGGTGCTCTGCAGAGATCTCTGCTCCGCCTCTCTTCCCCTGGGACACCAAACCCCCTGGGGGTGCACAGCACCTCCTCCCACCCTGCTCTGCAGAGCCCTGGGTCTCTCACACCAAAATGCTGCTGCTGCTGGGTTGGATCAGGGGGTATTGAGGAGCTGTGATCCCGCTTTTCTCGGGCACACGGGATGCTCTGGCAGGAGCGCTGGCAGCAGCCCCAGAGCAGCCGGGCTGCTGCCATCTGCTGCCAAGGCGGCACGGGCACAGCTCCGGTCCGCAGCCTGCTCCCTGCAGAAAGGCACCGCGGGGACACTTAGGAGCCTGCACACATTGCAGCACAGCTTATAAAAAGCTGGGGACATTTTAATGCTGGTTTTGCAGACATCCCATAGGCCTGGAGCAGTGCACTCTTGTAAGGAGTAGGTCAGGTAACTCTGGAAATGTTTTAGTATGCTGAAATACAAATTTGGGTGTTGGTCTTGCTTCAAATGTTCTGAATCTTATAAAAATCCCGTGATTATGCACTGAAAGCAGAGTATTAATTGTTCTATTTTGAAAACCATCCTGCAATTGCCCCTATTGCTGTGCATTGAGAGGGGGAATCTTAGTCAAAGAGGCAATAAATGTTCCTCCCCACTCACTTTGTTTTTTTAAAATTCATATTCTCAGCCCACAGGTACTCCAGATAACGCATTAAAATGCACAACAAAGGGTTCTTAGATGTTTCTAAGGATTTTCCATTCATCAAGCATTGTTTTATTCATCTGCAGTGTCATGAGTCTGTTTTCAGATGTCAGCAAAATCCACCCTAACACGTTTTCAATTAACTTTTAAAGATACACACAGGCAAGATGTTGATGTGCAGCCTCGAGGATACGGCGATTACACCTGGGGCTGCAAGGATGTGAGTTCAGTGCCTGGGTTCCCAGGGCCCCAGGAGGCAGTCAGATCTCTCCCATGCCTTAATTTCCCATGTGAAACCCTCTCAGTTATAAATCATTTTAAGACAAACCATAAAAAAGAATCTTTTATGAAAGCTGTTTCTGGCAATAATTCTGATACTTTTTTTTCCTTTGACCACATGATACCAATTGCCAAAGCTTAGAGCTAGCACTAAACTCAGCCCAGACAGAGAAAAAACAGTATTATCATTATTGTCACAAACTCTACCTCTGTTGTATAGTCCTCTGCTCCATCAGGGGCTGCAGAGCAGAGCACCAGGTAGTGCGTGGCTCCCTGGGCTGCTTTCCAGCTCAGCCTCAGACTGTTGTGGCTCAGCTCAGAGACGCGCAGGGAGCGAGGGGAAGACAAAGGCACTAAAGAGAAAAATAAGGCACAAAGGTAACTTCAGTGTATGAGGTCTGAAACGACTCAAAACCCAGGGGACACCTGGCTTTACAACAGCTACTGCAAGCTGGTGGGCACCTACCCCATATCTAACAGTCTCTGCTTTACAGAGAGTTTAATTTACTCTGAGCCCATGGGTAAAAAATACAGCAAGGAGCTGCAGTATATTTCTAGCAGGGTGTGTTACTGCCACATTCTGCTTTGCAGAATGACACAGGGGGAAAGGACCCCTGGAGGTCTCTGGCCCAACCTGCTGCTCAAAGAACAGGTTGCTCAGGGTCTTGTCTGGTTGAGTCCTGAGCATCTCCACAGATAAAGAGAGCTGTAGACAGCCTGAACTTGAGGAGGGAGGAAATGTACAACGGCAGGCTCCAGTCTGAGATGGCCAGAGAGTGAGCTCTGCTCACCTTTCCTCACCACCCCTCAGCACAATTCTCTCTACTCACGACCTACGTGTGGAGGTGACGCCTCGCAGCCCGTCCCCCACCGCTGTGTCGTACACAGGGATCACCGACACCAGGTACTCCGTGTGCGAGGTCAGGTTGGACAGCTGCAGAGAGGACACTGCTCCCTCTAAAACCACCTGCAAGCACAAGGCAGGGCTGTCAGGGCAGGGAGCTGCTACTGCTCTCCTCAGCAATGGAACGGCTGCACTGGCCATCCCTGGCCACTGTGGCTTCTCCATGGCAGATCTGTGCCCACAAACATGAAGCCCAGTTGCCCTCTGCACTTTGTGCTAGCTAACACCTCCCCAAAACAGAGAGGTGAGAGGCTAAAAGGATTCCTGTCCTCTAAGCCTGGGATCTGTGCAAACACTGAGCACGAGGCTCTCATCATGCTCTCACTGAAATCAATGGAAATTCATCCACAATTTGGATTTGCTTTTTAAAATCATATCCATCACAGATGTGTATCCTTGGACAGCTCTCTGTACGTGAGTGTCCTCTTTGAGTCAAAACACATGATTTAGGGAGGGGATAACACTAGCTAAGAGAAAAATCAGCATCTTCTATCTTATCACCCTATTACCTCATCACATTTACACTCATGCTGCATTTAATTTCATCTCTGGCTTAACTGATGTCCCACTACCATCCTCTTTTTGCCCCCCCAAGCCTCCTTAAATTGCCAGCCACCACCTGGAAGCTGTGGCAGTCTCAGGTGTCCAGGGAAAGGTCTCTCACCTCTTTGGGGGTCCCACCCTTGGATGGATAATACACAACCCGGTATTTCTTTGGTGGTCTCAGAGGAGGGCTCCAGGCCAAGTGCATGCTCTTGGAGGTCACAGCAGATATTTTCAGGTCAGTTGGGCTGAGCTGGGGACCCGTGTTCACAGGGGTATCTTTCACAGCGCTGCCTAGGAATTAAAAACACAGTTATTTTCTTATATTCACACTTCTCGTGCCAGACGCACTTTCCAGCTCATAAATATGAGTGACATTTTTCAAATCAAGTTGCAGTCTCCTTCCCTATAGAGCATAGAAACTGTTCCAGACTGCTCTGAAATAAATATTTTAAAACTGGGTGTACAGAGAACATAAATACTCCATAGAGAACAGGCTGTGTATTTTGCTGGGTGCTGCAAATAATTCTTCAACACAAGTCTGCATTCCTCAACCACAAAAATATGCCAAAATTAACAAGCAAAAATTACTTTGGTTTCTTTTTGGACAAGCCCATTTTTCTTCAGCCTAACCTTCACCTCTGTAAAATGTCTAATTGTGTCAAATACAGATCAGCAAGAATAAATGAATTTATTAACATGAATCTCCAGAGCATCAAAATGAAAGTATGCTTGAAATTTAGACTTTCCCATTCTGCTTAGGTCAATCTTAGAGCAGAAAGAGGTGGAAATATGTACATGATATTTTTCCTGAGGATCTAAGCTAACATCTGGAGTGGTTCTCCATGCTCTTCATCATGCAAGCTGTTCTCAGCAAAGGAAAGAAATGGCTGCTTGATTTTAACTTGTTGGAGATCCAATATTTAAAGTTTTGTGGAGAAAAAAGAAAATGTGTTTAGGTGTTGTATTATTTCCTCATCCTACCTGCATATTTACTCTGTACACTTTCCCTAGCATATTTTCCTATTAGTTCTGCTTTTTCTGCCTCTTTTTGGTTGGAAGAAACTCAGAAAAGAGGATGGTTACAACACACCTATCACACCATATGATAAAGGAAGAGGGAAAGGAAGACCCTTTTCCCTATAGTGGTTATTATTGTCTTGAGGTGATTTTATCCACCAAGAGGAAGGGGCACGGTGAGCAGCAGGAAGCTCAGCCCTCACCGAGGAGCTCCCACCTCACCTGCGGTTTCCTTGTGGCTCCTCTCCTTGATCCTGGCGCACAGGACCCGTGTGAGTTTGCTGACCAGGGAGCCGAGCAGGGGGAAGTCCAGCACGTTGTACACGGTGAGCTCCAGCGGCTCCGAGGCCACCTGCCTCAGCTCCGCCTCGTCCGCGTTCTTCACCCCTGCGGCCAGAGAACGAGGCTGAGAAACGCCCCGGAGGTGAGCAGAGGGACTCCCCAGAGCTGGGTGTACCATCACCCTGCTCTCCAAGAGCAGCCTCCCAGTCATCCCAGTGGCAGAGTGGTGTCTTAGTGGCCCTGGGCTTTCCTGCAGCAACCACCTCAGCCCAGCCTGGGATGAGCTTTCAGCTCAGGAGGCTTTAGAGGCCTGGAGACAGCCTGGTGAATCCTCCTTCTTTTCTCCTGCCTCCTCACCACTTTCAGGCTTTGCTATCTGTATTTTTCAACCTGAGAGGCAGCTGGCATAAACGGATGAGGGACTGAATGAACAAACAACCATTTTATATTTATGAGGTGCCAGCACTCCCCACAGAGAGACTGTTGCTCATCAGAACATCACACTGCATTTCAACAGAGGCAGGAATGAGCAAAAAGCAGCCCATTTATATAACAGAACTTCTCCATCACAGAGCATCCTCCATCCCCATCCTTCAGCTCCCCATCCTCATTAACTCTCTGCAGACCAAGCTCCACAGTACAACTTAGTTTGCTTCCCACAGCTAGGTCCAGGGTTCCCTAACACTGTCCAAGGAGGCTCCGCAGCTCTCCTCGCTCCATAAAAGCCACTTACCTGCATACCCCTATGCAATAAACGCTCACTTGCATGTTCCCAACATAGATTAGCACTTAAACTTTTGGAGATTGCAATTTTAGGAGAGTTTTTATGTAACTTTATTGCTCGTGTATCAGTCTCTAGCAGACCTCGTGTGGTCATCAAGGCCGGAGCTGCTCAAGGCCATTTTGTGTCTCGGTGTTGCTGCTGGACAGTGAAGAGCAGATAATGCTGTTATTTAGAGAAATGGGAAGTTGTGAGAGGCAGTAATAGTACAGGAGGTCTCCTGCCATCCCCAATTCAACATTCTCTTGCCTAGTTCCACAGCTGAGAATATTGTTCTCATGGCACAGGTCCCTGAGGCTCCCAAAGGTCTTTAGATGGGAGGTGTGAAATCTCATGTGAATGCTTTTTTTTAAAAAAAAAAAAAAAAATCCTTTGAAGACACTGCCTGTGCTGAATAAATAAGTTAATTTTCATTTTAGCCTCAATATAAATGAGGTCTCACCCACTACCTCAGTTTTACAGCCTCAGGATCCTTCTGTCGAAGTTGATGGAACATAACCTTCAATTTGAAGATGACCAAAACCAGGTTGGCTTTGTCCTACAGCTTACCAATGGCTGTGATCTTACCGATGGCAAATATCTCTATGCCCAGGTTTTTCAAGGTCTGAGCAGCCAGGTTGGCATCATCCTGCGATTTCCCATCAGTCAGGAGGATTACCAACTTCTCAGCCTCCAGCCGGGCACCAGCATCTGGTTTCAGATTCTGCTCCAGGACGTGGGTCAGAGCTAGACCTGGGGAGGAGCAGAGATGGAGGTTGTGCCACAGCCCTCCAAACAACCCCGATGACTTTACTCCTTTTTCTGCTCCCCAGCGGCCACGGTCCCCACAGAGCACATCATCCCATAGGAACAGCTTCCCCCACTGTGGCTGCACGGGCTGTTTAGAGCCCTGTAAGGTGGAGTTACCTGTGAAGGTGTTGCCACCCTTGTACCGCAAATTCCTCACGGCCTCCAGCACCTGTTCCCTTGTGGAGTAAGCACTCAGATCCCACTCCGTGCGGGGGTCACTGCTGTACTGGGACAGCCCTGGGGAAGACAGGAGCTATGGGCATCAAGCCAACCCAGGTGAGCTGCAGGAGACCCACTCTGGGAGCTGGTGTCAGGATTGCCAGCGAGGATGACACAAAATAATGAAAGGGACTGGGGGTGAGCAGATAGGGCTTCTGACTCCACTTCTCTGTGTGGTTCTGAGAAAATAGCATGAAGTTGAGTTAGGAGAGGTTTAGGTTGGGTATCAGGAAAAGGTTCTTCCCCCAGAGGGTGGTTGGGCACTGAACAGGCTCCCCAGGGCAGTGGTCATGGTCCCAGGCCTCACAGAGCTCCAGGAGCATTTGGACAATGCTCTCAGGTACAGGGTGGGATCTTCAGGGTGTTCTGTGCAGGGCCAGGACTCGGACTGGATGATCCTTGTGAGTCCCTCCCAACTCAGGATATTCCACAATTCTATGATTCTATGGTCCTGCCATGCAGGCAGCAAAGCGATGCCTCAGACCCCTTGGGGTACAGGGGTACACACCCCTGTCATGATGATCAGAGGTATTTGATAAGGTGGCAAAGTTAATCAGGGTTAAACAGCTGCAAGGGCAGAGAAGGACTGACACCATCCTATTTCACGTACAGCCTGGCTGTCAGCAGCACTCAGAGCTGGAAGCAGCCCCATTCCAAGCTGAACTCACAGCAGCCCCAGTGTGGCATTGCCATTGCACCCAGTGCATTGGTGCCTGAGCACCTTGTCAGACATGGCAGCAAATCCCAGAAGTGTCTCAGCATCACCACCTGACTTGGGGCTGCCCAAAGACAGCACTTCTGTTCACTGTGCAGATATTTTTCACAGCCACTAGAGGCCAGAGCTTGCTACTAGATGGGAAAAGCTTCCAAGAGCAGCTCTAGGACTCTGTCCTAAAGGGATAACAGCTCTCAAGAGGAGCACATAACCACAGGGACAAGAGACCAAAGCCACTTCAGACATCAACATCCCAAGGTCAGGAAACACCAGCATGTCCTACCTACTCTTATCTTGTCTTCTGCAATACTGAATGGGGAAATCAGATTGCTCAGGAACTCCTTAATGAGCTTGAAATTGTTGCGTCCGATGCTCCAGGACCCATCCACGAGCAGGACGATATCAGTCATTGCAGGTGTGTCACACTGGAACTGGGAGCCTGGAGGGGAAGGTTTGATATTGAGAGAAGCAATTGTAAGGAGGAAAACCTGCTTCAGTTTTAAGACGAAAAGTGAATCTGCTGTGCAAGGCCTTGTCTGAATGGTGGAATGGACCATCTGCCAGTCTGGCACATCCCAGCATCTTGTGAAAACCACGGAGCCAAGGATAACCCGTCTCAGTACCAAGAAATGGAGTGGTGTGCAGCTTCACCTCTGCAAAGAAGGGGTTAAATCTCCCAGGAATCGTGTGCTAACCCAAGCACTGCCCTCTGCAAGCTGTCAGCTCCATTCCATCTCAGCCCCAGCCCAGTGCTTCCTTTTACCTAGCCTAAGTCTCCAAGAACTGCAGGTGATTGCTTAATTCCATTCCAGCACAAGATCCCCTGTGGGCTACAATTATTTCACGGCTTTATATTAAATCCAATCTCTCCTTAAAAACCTGCTGGCAGCACGGATACTCCAGGCCTGCCTTCCTCCCCACCCCAGGCCTTCAGCTCAACAGGGGATAAGATAAGGCATGCTGCTAATTGAATGCATCTTCCTTGAGTATTTCTCAGATTTTCCATCTTTGGTGGAGGGGAAACAGATGATCCCATTAAGATTTATCAGGCTCCAAAGGGGTTTGTCTCTCATCACAGACATGGATTTCTATTGGGCCAAAGGGGATGCTCTGGCCCGTCCCATTCCCACCATTTCAGCAGAGCTGGGAGCTATCACAGTCTCAGCTGAATCTGAAGGATCCTCATGGATCAGTTATCTGTGAAACATGAAGAACAAGCCCAGAAGGAGGAGCAGGCTGGGTAACAAACATCCCTGGTGTTTGGAGAGGAAACACCTTGGAAAGGTGCATGGCTGGGGGTGCTCTGCTGAAGAACACAAATGCTTACACAAATCTGCCAGAAGCAGGGGGAGATGACAGCATGAAGAGAGAATAGTGCCAAATCAATTAAAATCAATAAATTAAATCATCTGGAAGGAATTTTTGGCCTAACTCCAGCTTTCCTGAGGATTCATGTTGTTCTACAGAACTCCAAATTTCTCCAGTGAGCTCTGGCAGCTCCCAAAGCATGACCTAGTGATTGGAAGCACAACCAGCAGCACTGTACTCTGGGGGGCCAGAGGGTGGGATGGAAAGCTTGAATTCCATGAGTGTTAGGGAAAACAGCAGGGAATAGGGAGCAAGACATGTTTGAACCCCGTCTCACCTCGCCTCAGTGAATCCTTCGGGGGTTTTTCTCTTCCTGGAGACTCTTGCTCTGCGTTTGCAGGAGTGCGCGGGGATGATTTTGGGGTTACTGTTGTTTCTGTCACGCTGGCTTCCACACTGGGCTGGTTTCTTGTGGTTTCTCCTGAGCTCTTTGGCTGAATCCCCTTCTGCCTTTTCTTTTCAGCTCTGTCCTTTGCTGTGCTCCGAAGAGAAAAATCCCCTTGTCCCTAACTGTGTTATCCCCATGCAACCCCACTCCTCAGCTGATCTAAGCCACATTTGGCACAGGTGTAGGGGGCTCAGAGAGGGTAAAATTCCTACAGGTTTATGCAAATAAGTGGATAGACTGACACCACCTTCATTCATACCTCTCTGAGAGGGCTGCACATGTGCTCAGGAGTTAATGTTAGTAATGGATCACATCAGCAAGTTTGTCCTTCCCTTTATCCTTGATGATGAAAAACAATGAATGTTTTTAAATAAATACAAACCAGGGAAAACATCCCATGGCACCTCAGACCCTGTTACTCTCCAGAACTCAGCGATCTGTGACTTGCAAACACCCTGAGCTAGTGCAAGACTTTTTGGATAATGGCCCTGATGGATCTTTCTTCCATCAACAGGTGTAATTCCCTTTAGAGCTCATGGAAACATGAGACTCTGTAGTTACATACAGTCCCCAGCCAGGGAGGTTGAGGAAATCCTTCTTTTAGAACACCTGCAGCCAGCCTTGGGACACAGAGCTTAGGGGAAAAAGCACCATTAGCCCCAGTGCTTAGGGAGCAGCTTGTTCTCCAAGGATCCACATTCAGCTGAAGGCTAAGTTTGCATCTGCTGAATTTGGACACCTGGATGTGCATTTTCAGTTTGGCTGGAATGAGGGGCAAATATTTTTAGGTTGTTTACTGTGTTTCTGTAGCTAAGAATTGTATTCAAAGGATGAGACCAGGCTGGCAAGTTTCACAGACAGAATATCTCTGATGAAGGGAGATTGCAGGGAGGAAGGGTGCATGGTTTTAGGGACAGCTGTATGCTCCAGCCATGGCAGCATGGCACAGACCCTGGCTCAAAATCAATCCCGTGTGACTCCTGGATGGTGACAGCACCCACCTGTCTGTGACAGGGCAGTGTTCAGGGGTGGTGGGGTGGCCTCTGCCACCCCACTGTGCTCAGCTGCAGAGCTCCCCGAGGAGGTGAGGTTCTTTCCTGATGTAGCTCCTGCGTTCCTTCGGTTATTTCTAGTCTGGGATGCATTTTTGAGTTCCTCTACTGTAGGAAGACCAAAAACAGAGAAATTGCCCATCTAGAGAGGCCTGTGAGCTACAGTCCCTCTCTCATCCCCTGGGCCTTCCCCATCTCCCTTTCTAACCTTCCAACCAAAACAGTACCAGGCTCTGTGATTGCCAAAGAATCTGCAGGGCATGGGCCAAAGGACGAGCTCTGAGCAGCCACATCCCCAAGAGCCTCAGCAGCTCTGAGTGGTAAAATTTAGCCCTCTCCACTTACTCACAAATTTCCTCTTGGCAAACAGGGCTTCCTGGGAGCCGTTGAGCACGTAGACCTGCAGCGTGTATTCCTTGGTGGGGCTCAGCCCTCCCACCGTAGCTTTGGGAGTCTTGGTTTTCAGCATGACTTCTTGCTCCGAGTCCCCTGAGGTGGGATGAAGCCACAGTTCAGAGCTTGTCAGGGCTAGAATTGAAGCTGACAGTAGCAAAAGCAGCGCTGAAATGCAGGGAATGTCTGCCTAGGGACCGCAGTCAGCTCCTATTTTTTCTTTAAATTTTGAGGAGCTCTGATTTTTACTCTTTTTCTCCATGTAGAGTTGAGAAGATAGAGGTGGGGTTTTTTAAATCCCTGATACGTGCCAAAATTAGAAAATTACTTGCCAGCCAGTATCAGTGCAACTCTCACCAGCTTCCCAAGGAGCTGTTGAGTGAAAAGCTGGTGTTCAGAGTGTAAAGACTGGCAACTACTCAATGAAAGCATCCAACTGATTGAGGTCATATGTGACAAAATGAGGAAGTGACTCTGGAGGTCACCGCTGGCACTTGGGACTCATCTTACTCATCTCAGCTGTGCTGTCTCTCCCACATCTCCCTCCAAGGGCAGCTGCTGCCTGCAGGTCACAGCTCATTTCTGAGGCTGGCACTGCCTCCAGACCCCTCCACAGCCATGTCCCAAGGTGTTGGACCCTGTCCTGGTAGTGGTATGCCTTGACCAGCCAAGAACTGGGCATTTCTGTGTTGGCAGGGCAGTGAGCAGATGGAGCGAGACAGTGACTGCGGCCCCATGGGCTCCGCGCTGCACAAAACAGAGAGAGGCACAGCAGCTCCCTAAACCCCTCTGACCAGGAAAGGTCTGCAAGCTTTACATTATGGAGATGGATGTGTTCCTGACCCAGCCACCCCTGTGCTCCTGCCTAAGGCTGGAAACTCCCCAGCCTAAGAGGGAAAGCCTCAGGCATGTGCTGGGAGCGCCCAGTGGGGATTCCCTGCATTCCCGGGATGCTCATCAATCTCTGCTGAGCCGAGGCTCTGGGGAGGAGCAGGGGAGGGAAGGAATGAGAAACCTTCTGCTCCAGCTCGGGAAACAGGTGGGGGCTGAGCTAAAAGCGGGTGGATGATCACAGGAGCTGCCGCCCACACTCCTGCCCGGCAGCTCCCTTTTCCGGCTCGCTGGGAAAGCGGCAGCGACTGGAAACCGAATGCCGGCCACCACTAAGGATGCCTGCAGCCCCTCCTCCCGGCTGAGGGACATCGTGTCCTTCCAGCACCACCAGATTCAACATCTGAAATCAGGGAGCAGGGGTAGGGAGCTAGAGGGATGAGCCTCCCCGCACGAATAGGGTCAAAGGCTTCCCATTCCATGTCCCTGCAGGTGGTGGGAGAGCTGGGAGCTCCCACAGAAAGCCAGGCAATGAACCCTTTTCATTTTTGTCTCACAGAGTCACAAAGAGCCGCATTTCTGGCTAAACCTTTCCCCTAGGATGAACAGAGCTGAATTTCATCTCTTTCCTGTGAATGAGTGATAAAGGGACTGTGCCTGCACCGGGTGGCACTACAGACTGCTCCCATGGTGGCCAGAAAGGCTCCTTGTCCATACTACACGTACAGCCCAGTGAAACCAACACCTGGAACCAGAACAGGCTGTTGATAATTGCCTCTGCCTTGTCTCTGTCTCCTTAAGGTATAAATAATGCTCGTCCTTAGGTCCTGTTGGCCACCAGACAAAAGGTGGAGCTCGGTCCCTCTCTCACACACGAGTCTCTGCTGGCTCTGATGTCCAGGGTGTCAGCACGTACCTGCCATGGGCTTTACCCGAACTTTGTAGCCACTGATGTTCCCTTCGGTCTCTTTCCACTTCATCTGGAGCCTGTCTTCTGAAAGGACAGTGAGTTTCAGCCGGCCTGACCCTGGGGAGGAGGAGACATGTCCGTGCTGTTATGGTGCAATTCCTCCCACAAACCCCCACATGTGCTGTCTCCTCTGAGGACATGGGAACAGCTGCAGTACAAAGGGAGCCTTCACCATCCCAGGCAAGTCCTCAGCAACCCTGGGGCTGCATGGCAGCTCCTGCAGTCCCCTTGCACCTCTGCAGGCCTGGAGCCTCCCATGCAAAGAGGAGTTTCTCAGGTGCTCATTTTATACCCCTGCAGAAAGGTAAAGCAGCCTCCTACAGAGGTGGGGGCTTTCTCTGCACCCTTCATGTCTTGAAGGGCTCTCCCAGGAGCTTTCATGCTGAATGTTTTTCTGCAGCAAGAGTGTTCAGTGCAAACATGTGAAATGGAAGGGCAGCAAACAGGTAAGTGGGCTCAGCAAGGCTCTTCAACAGGCTTGGGCTGCTGAGAAATACAGAAACCCCCAGGTGATGGATCCCACACTTCTGCAGAAAGATCATTTGAGAGGCAGCTCCAAGGACCAGCTGGGTTTAGAAAGAAGGGAAGAAAAAAAGTTTAAGAAAAGGAAAGAAAACCTGATAAAGTGTAAATAACAGCTCCTGGCAGGACCATAACTCACGGGCACCAGCTTGAATCAGTTTGCTGCAGGGAGCTGCAAACTAAATGACAAATCCTGAGGAAAAAAGTAATATCAAACAAGGAGGTAAAGAGAAGAAAGAGCACATTCCCTTATCATCTCCAGATTTCATAGCTATCTGTTAACCCCAGCTAGATGTCTGAGCTCATGTGTCACTCCTTGAATCAATGATTCCTGTCATACAAATGTCACCATATGAAACTTTTTCACTCGGCTGGATGCAGCATGGCAACTCAGCAGATTTCTCTCCCTTCCTTCTGACACTGTGCCCAGAGCTGCCTTTCCAGCAGGATGCCTTAATTTGCAGTGAGTGAGCACACGATAAACATCTGCACCCAAGTGCTCCCCCTCGCTTGCAGCTGTTACCAATCTCTTTCCCTTTACAATTACTCACAAAAAAAAAAAGCTTAGAGTGACCTGGAGTTTCTTCTCAGTACTGCCAAACTGTCACCCAGGGCTCCTCAAGTCCCTATCTGGTCTTGCATGATGCCCAGACACCTCCTGACATCTCTGCCATGATGTCACCACCCAGGAAAGCAGTGAGAGCTGGCAGTGAGGTTCCTGCTTGTCTCAGCCCAACATCTGTGCCTTAACCTTTCCTTGCAGAGACTTCCTGCAGGCTGCCCAACAAGCAGATAACTATTTTGGGGAAACAAAGCTCAGATTCACATCTCACCCTGGGCAAATCTGAAGAGGAAGAAAGAAAACAGGGGAAAGAGGGGTGAAGGGCAAAAAGCAAATCCCAAAATCATGCCTAAGAGAAATGGTAAAAGATCATGGAACAATGAGGGGAATTCATAGTTAGATTAAAAATGGAGCTGTCTTCTTTTGGCCAAATGTGGTCCAGCTCCTTGGGCATCACTCTAGGAGCCCAGAAGCTAAAAAGACAAGAATGTCCCCAGACAGACCAGAAAGGACATCATCTTCTAAAGCACCATTATGTGTTGGATGCAAATGATTCCCAGTGCCATGAAAGCTCCACTGTTTCCTTGCCCTGCATTAGATGTGCACTATTTGATGCTGTAACCTTGCTCTCCAGCTGACAGGGAGTTAAGCCCAGGCTTAACTGCAGAAGTCTGGAAGATAGACAGCAGGGAGACACATCTGTCCCAGCCCTGCAGTGCCATCCCCTCTCTAGAAACCTTTGTGCTCTTCCACAGAGCATTCAAACATAACATAAAGGTGGTTCTTCCACATCAGAAAGGCTGTGCTGAGGTGCTGTAGGTATTTTCTGGTCACTCTGGGCAGCAGGATGATACAGGAGGAATCACCTCGTGCTTTCTCACCCAGATGTTGCACCACATCTCATCATATACACCCAAAGCATCAGGACAGATACAGGGACTAAAGAAGCAACACCCTTTTTCTTCCTATTTCTCAGGCTCCCACAGATCACACAACCCCCTCATTGCTTGCACAGGCTGAAATCCATCCCTAGTGCAAGGGAGTGGCTAAACTGCTGCCAGAGATGAGGACAGGCCTGGCGGGGTGGGGAGGGATCAAGGGGCTCTCCCCAGATGGGGCCCCTGATCCCTCATCACTCTTCATGCACGGGAAAGGCTGTTTGGAGCTTCACCAACAGACACCAGAGCACAGCAGCCCCCTGAAATCCAGGCTGCCTTTGGGAATGCCCCTCACAGTGGTGCCACTGCCACCAGGAAGGGCTGGGTCTCCCAGGAGACAGACAAACCATAGGGAACAGCCCCACGAGGGCAGGCAGCCTCCTTACCTTGGCCCACTCGTCCCCAGACATGGCTCGCCACAGGCAGGCAGGCAAGGAAGAACCAAGTGTGAATCAGCATTGTGACCAGGACCTACAAGAGGACAAATGGGAGGAAGGAGAAGTAAAAGTTATATCTCATGATGTCAAAATGCAGTTTTTTGCAGCTCTCAGTTAAGGCACCACAAGCTGGGATCTGCAGCTCTAGGCATCATTGATGGCACTGAAAGGGTGGGTGGAGAAGAACACACAGATTTTCCTGCAATTCCTACATATTATTTTATCTTTTTGGCTCTCCAATACAGCTCTTCAGTGCCTTGGACTAAAGTGTGTTTATAAACCTGGTGGGGAACACTCCTCTCAGCCTGCTTGGGCCGGGGACTGGGCACTGCTCTCTGGCCAGGACAATCTCAGCAGTGGAACTCAAAGTGATGGGTTCTGCTCTGATCGTGGAAATCAGCAACACTGGCAAATGACTGGACAGACAGATTCCAGAATAACTTCTCGTTTAAGTTGTACAGAAGTAATTATTTCTGATTATCATGACCAAGATCATTACAGGCGTACAGACAGCACGTTTCTCCTGTCCCTGCCATGCACACACCGATCTTAAGCGGAAAAGCACCGAGAGGAGCAGCCAGGCTCCTCAAACCACAGATTTAGTGACCTCAGTTGCTGTGATAAAGCAATTTTGCAGCAGGAGGGATCACAGACCCAGTGGAGTTTGTAAGTGAACAGTTTAAAAAGAAGGGGTTTATTTCTTATTCCATTCCCAAGAAGTTACATTCAGGACTTGCTGGAACAGTTTTGCTTTAACTTGTTCACCTGAACTGACTGAAAGCAGAGGCAGTTACAGAGGATCAAAATGACTCAGAAATAACCTCTGCAGCATGGCCAAAGCTGACTGACCAAGGACAGCCAGCCTCAGCCCACAGACCTCAAGCACCTGCAGCTGGCTTTGCTGGCCTGGATTTCAGTGCTATTCAGTTTGGGTCAGGAATTTCAGGTCAGCAGAAAGCCACCCTGATGGAAACAGTGCCATCCCCTCATGAGGGTCTCAACAAACCAGGTTTTAAGCATACATTGTTGGCCTTTTGTCATCTCTGTGCTCCACATTTCAGCCTCACTGCTTCTGGCAGAACCAGCCCCTGCCTCCTGCAGTGACATTTCACTTCTATTCACTTTGATGGACAGGTATGCAGAGGCTCCTGGCAAATGCCTGTTTCCCTTCAAACACAGCAGCTTTGTGAAAAATTTATTTTTCAAGGAAAAATAAATATTCAAGTGAATGACCCAGGCATGTTCTGTTTAAATCAGATGTAAATTACTGGAAGAATGAATGGAAAAACATGCAAGTTGCAACAGGGAGCTGTTAACCACCCTTCTTTGTCTGTGATTTTTTTTTTTTTTTGATTGAAGATGAACGGAACAACTGCAGTGTAACCAAAGCCTTTGGCCATGGGAAACACTTGCTTTATTTTTCCAGCTAATAAAATGAGGTCATTGTTTATAAAAAACAGCAAACGTTTTACAGGTTTTTATAGGGAAAACCTCAAATAGCAAGAATGTTCTGATTGTAAAATTCTTGTGTGGTTCCTCACACAGGAGCTTTGTAAAGCTTACTCTAAAGATTACAGAAATAGCAAAACAAAGGGATTTTTCAGCTATAGAAAATTCTGGGGTTTCCCCTTTCAATGTTCCCTCCCTTTATTTTCCTCTGGATTAGGATCAGCCGGACACATGAACACGTTGTGTGTGAAATTAAGGGACTAATACCCATTCTGTGTTGACCTAGGTTACAATGTAAAATGAAACAAATAGTACGTATTCTCTTATCTTCTTCACAAGCTGTTTAAGTGGGTGGGGCATTGTTCCTTATCT
>VWZW01005839.1:0-12645 GCA_013397115.1 Edolisoma coerulescens
GAACAATGGGGAGGGATGGGGAGGGATTGGGAGGGATAGGGAATGATTGGGAATATTGGACAGGGATGAGAGGGATGGGGAGGCATGAGGAAGGTTGGGGAGGGATGAGGAGAGATGGAAGCGACAGGGAACAGTGGGAGGGATGGGGAACAATAGGGAATGTTGGAGAGGGATGGGGAGGGATGGGGAACAATGGGAAGTGGTTGGGAGTGTTGGGGAGGGATGGGGAGCAGTGGGAATGTTGGGGAGGGATGGGAGAGATGGGAGTGATGGGGAAAGATGGGGAATGTTGGTTATGGATGGGGAGGGATGGGAGAGATGGGGGTGATGAGGAAAGATGGGGAATGTTGGGGATGGATGGGGAGGGACGGGCAACAATGGGAATGATGGGGAGGGATAGGAGCAATGGGATCACTGGGGAGGGATTGGGAGAGATGGGAGCACTGGGAACAATGGGAGCGCTGGGAATGCTGGGAAGTGTTGGAGAGTGATGAGGAACAATGGGAAAGATGGGAATGATGGGAAGAGATGGGAACAATGGGAACGATGGGAATGATGGGGAGCCTGGAGAAGAGATGGGGAACAATGGGAATGATGGGAATGATGGAGAGGGATGGGAAGAGATGGGGAGCGATGGGAATGATAGGAAGAGATGGAAAGCAATGGGAGAGTTGGGAAGGGATGGGACGAGAAGGGGAACAATGGGAATGATGGGGAGCAATAGCAAGAGATGGAAAATAATGGGAATGTTGGGAAGGGATGGGAAGGAAAGGGATTGGTGGGAGGGATGGGGAGCACTGGTGGCACCAGAGCACCCAGAATTGGCAGTGGGAATTCCCCATGGATCCATTCCCAAGGCACAGGAAGGGACTGGAATTGCACTGGGGAATGAGGGACCAGGCTGCCACCCCTCCAGAGGGAATGGATCCCTGCCGGGAACACTGGGAGCATCTGGGAACACCGGGAAGGAATGGATTCCCTGCTGGCAACACCTGGAATCACTGGGAACACCAGGAGGGAATGGATTCCTGACGGGAACACCTCAGATCATTGGGAACACTGGGAGGGAATGGATCCCATGCCAGGAACACCTGGAGCAGCCTGGAGCACCAGGAACACTGGGAAGGAATGGATTCCTTGCTGGGAATACCTGGAATCACTGGGAATACCATGAGGGAATGGATCCCATGCCGGGAACACTGGAAACACCAGGAGGAAATGGATCCCATGCCGGGAACACCTGGAATCACTGGGAATACCACGAGGGAATGGATTCCCTGCCGGGAACACTGGAAACACCAGGAGGGAATGGGTCCCATGCCGGGAACATCTGGAACCACCAGGAACACCAGGAGGGAATGGATTCCTGCCAGAAATACTGGGAACACCAGGAGGGAATGGATCCTTGCCAGGAATACCCTGGATCCCCTGGAATACCGGGATCCTGGTGGGTGTTCCAGGTGATCCCGGATTGGAGACGAAGAGTGCCCGGAGCTGGGATCAAATTCCCAGGTTTCCATGACCAACCGGCACCGGGATAATTCCTTCTCTGCATCCATCCTCTGCAATTCCAGGATCCTAATCCCACCCGGGCAGGAATTTCTGCCCATCACACCATTTCCACTGGGAATACGGGAATATTCCTTCATTTTCCACACCGGGAATGCAATACCAAAACCCGAGGAGCACTAGGATTGCGGAGCACGGAATGCAAAACATTTTCCATGGAAACTAAACCCACCCAAATCCCGAATTCCCAGCACTTCCCTGCTATTCCAGCGCTATAATTACAGATTCTGCAGGATCCATGAAAAATGGGGAATCTAAAAAATCCAGGGATTTTCACGCCACAAACTCCAACAAAATTATGGGAATCACTTAAAAGCTATCCCAGAGTCACCCTTTGGAGTGATCTCACACATTCCCTGGATCCCAAAATCCCAGCTGGATCTGGAGATGCTCCTCAGGATGGATCGAAGTCTCCCTTCTCCAAGAAAATTCCCATTTCCGGGTGCTCAGGGTCCCTCTGGAAGCAGATTCCCAACAGCCATTCCTGGGCCAGCTCATTCCCAAAACGCCATCCCGCTGTCTGTGCGGAAAACTCCCCCTGGGATTCCCAAATCCAAGGAGATTGGATTGGAGCTCCACTGGGAATGTTCAGGGGGAGGAACCCAGAGTTTTGGTGGGAAAGGCTGAACCTCCTGGTCAGGGAATTTCCCCTCATTCCCAGCAGGAACTTCCCCAATTTAATTCCGGACCTTTGGATTTGGTTCTCCCATTGGATGGGAGACTCCTCCTGCTGGATTTCCTCCCTGGGAGTGTATTTAGGGATGGATTTTCCATGATTTCCACACCTGGAGCTTTCCTTGGATCTCCTTGGGATGGTTTGATCCCAACCTGGTTTTGGGAATGGCTGAGCTTTGAGAGAGGTGGATGAGGATTCCCAGGATTTGCCAGGAGCAGGGATGTCCTTCTCCTCTTCCTTCTCCTCTTCCTTCTCCATGCCCAGGGCTCCAAGCCTGGGAGAAAAATTCCCAAGGTCGGGTTGGAGGGAGCTTGGAGCAGCCTGGGATAGCGGGAGGTGTCCAAGGGTTGGGATGGGATTGAAGGTCCCTTCCCACCCAAACCATTCCAGGATTCCACAGGCAGGGGAGGCTCCGGTGCTCCCAACACCAGGAGGATGTGGAAATCCTGGAGCAGATCCAGAGGTTGGGAAAGGATTGGATCAGCTTCCCCCTGGAGCCAGGGTGGGAGAGCTGGGAATGTTCTCCTGGAGAAGGGAAGNGATCAGCTTCTCTCTGGAGCCAGGCTGGGAGAGCTGGGAATGTTCTCCTGGAGAAGGGGATCCAGGGAGAGCTTCCAGCACATTCCAGAGCCTAATTCCTGGGCTCCAGGAGAGCAGGAGAGGGATTTGGGATAAGGGATGGGGGGACAGGACACAGGGAATGGCTTCCCACTGGGAAAGGGGAGATTGGGGTGAGATCTTGGGAAGGAATTCCTGTCTGTGAGGGTGGGGAGGGGCTGGGCTGGAATTCCCAGAGCAGCTGTGGCTGCCCCTGCATCCCTGGAAGTGTCCAAGGAAAGGCTGGAGCAATCTGGGATTGTGGGAGGAATCTAAGGGTTGGAATTGGGTGGGATTTCAGCTCCATTCCCACCCAAATAATTCCAGGATTCTCCAATGGAATGTTCTTCTCAGCAGGGGATTCCCAGCCTTGGAGGTGTCCAAGGAATTCCTGGAATTCAACTCTGAGCCCACCTTGGACTCGGTGATCTTGGAGGGCTTTTCCCACCTCAAGAATTCCATGGATTTTAGGATTTCTCCAGCAGCTTCAGCCGAACTCAAGTTTTCCTTGAGGAATCAAAAATTCCCAGAGAGTGGAATCCCTCTCAGCCAATATTCCAATGTTCCAGCATTTTCCTGGGAAGCTGTGACCCCTTCCAATGGTTTTCCCATGGGAGCAACCAAGTGGATCCACGGAGAATAATTTTACATCCCGACTTCTCCCTTTTCCTTTAGAATCCCAAGATTTGGCTTGGAAAAGGGATTCAAGATCATTCCACAGGCAGGGACAATTCCCCCTAATCCAGGTTGCTCCAAGCTTTCTCCAGGTGGCCTGGAATTCTTCCAGGTGTCTCCTGGGTGGCTTTTCCTGCTTTTCCCCATCCTTCGGGAATGCGGGGAGAGTGTTACCTAAGCGGGATCGGCGTCACCGGGAATGTGGGTGGGATCCAGGTGTGTGGGATCCGAGCCCGGAGCCGTCACCGGAGCCAGGAGCGCCATCCTTGGGAAGCGTGGGAGGCGGGATGAATCACGGCTCCATTGATTCCTGCGGATTCCATTGATTCCAAAAGGAGCCGGAATGGCTGGGGGTGGTGCTGAGACCAACGCCCACCTTTAACTCCCAGCGTTCTGCAGGGAGAGAGGTTTCCCGGGATTCCAGCTCCCATTCCAGGTTCTTCGCTCAGCCTCAGGCGCCAAAGGGTGGGGATGGTGCTGGTGCCCTCTCCTGGACAACTTTTTCCAGGGTTTTTCCATAGTTTTGCCTGATCCAAAGCCCACCTTTAACTCCTGGCATTCCACAGAGACAGGGAGAATTCCAGTTCCCATTCCAGCTCCCATTCCAGCTCCCATTCCAGGTTCTCCACTCATCCTGGGGCATCAAAGGGTGACACTGCTCCTGGGATGGTGGTGGCCTCTCCAGGACCTCCTTTTCCAAACCTTCTCCAGGTGTTTTCCATAGTTTTCCCTGATCCAACGCCCACCTTTAAATCCCGGCATTCTGCAGGGATAGAGGATTCCTGGGATTCCAGCTCCCATTCCAGGTTCTCTGCTCAGCCTTGGGCACCAAAGGGTGGGAATGGTGCTGGCACCACCTTTCCCAGGGTTTTTCCATAGTTTTGCCTGATCCAAAGCCCACCCTTAACTCCCGGCATTCCATAGAGACAGGGAGAATTCCAGGTCCTATTCCAGCTCCCATTCCAGGCCCTGTTCTAGGTCCCATTCCATCTCCCATTCCAAGTCCAGTTCCAGGCTCATTCCAGATCCTATTCCAGGTCTCATTCCAGCTCCCATTCCATGTTCTCTGCTCATCCTGGGTCTCCAAGGGGTGACACTCCTGGGATGCTCCTGGTGGCCTCTCCAGGAAATCCTTTTCCAGGGTTTTTCCATAGTTTTACCTGATTCAATGCCCACCTTTAACTCCCGGCATTCCACAGGGACAGGGAGAATTCCAGATCCCATTCCAGGTCCCATTGCAGGCCCATTCCAGCTCCCATTCCAGGTTCTCCACTTATCCTGGGGCACCAAAGGGTGACACTGCCGCTCCTGGGATGGTGGTGGCCTCTCCAGGACCTCCTTTTCCAATCCTTTTCCAGGTCCCATTCCAGCTCCCACTCCAGGTCCCATTCCAGGCCCATTCCAGCTCCCATTCCATGTTCTCCGCTCATCCTGGGTCTCCAGGGGGTGACACTCCTGGGATGCTCCTGGTGGCCTCTCCAGGAAATCCTTTTCCAGGGTTTTTCCATAGTTTTACCTGATTCAATGCCCACCTTTAACTCCCGGCATTCCACAGGGACAGGGAGAATTCCAGATCCCATTCCAGGTCCCATTGCAGGCCCATTCCAGCTCCCATTCCAGGTTCTCCACTTATCCTGGGGCACCAAAGGGTGACACTGCCGCTCCTGGGATGGTGGTGGCCTCTCCAGGACCTCCTTTTCCAATCCTTTTCCAGGTCCCATTCCAGCTCCCACTCCAGGTCCCATTCCAGGCCCATTCCAGCTCCCATTCCATGTTCTCCGCTCATCCTGGGTCTCCAGGGGGTGACACTCCTGGGATGCTCCTGGTGGCCTCTCCAGGAAATCTTCTCCCATCCCTCTGGAAATCTGGGAATTCCTTCCTGTGTTTCCAAGGCTGGAATTCCACAGGCAAAGGGGCTGAGTTTCCAATGGGAAAAGTTTTCCCTGGATCTCATTTTAATTCCTGACCTTTTGGATTGTTCCCTGCTCTCCCATCCCTTGGGAAATCTGGGAATTCCTTCCCATGTTTCCAAGGCTGGAATTCCCCATTCAAAGGGAGCTGAGTTTCCAGTGGGAAAAGTTTTCCCTGGATCTCTTTGTAATTCCTGGGATTTCCTTGGTGTTGTCCCCTCTTGTCCCATCCCTGGGGAAATCTAGGAATTCCTTCCTGTGTTTCCAAGGCTGGAATTCCACAGGAAAAGGAGCCAAGTTTCCAACAGGAAAAGTTTTCCTCGGATTTCACTGTAATTCCTGGACCAAAACACTGGGAATTAAAATGAGATCCAAGGCAAACTTTTCTCAGTGGAAACTCGGCCCCTTTTCCTGTGGAATTTCCAGCCTTGGAAACATGGGAAGGAATTCCCAGATTTCCCAGCTCCAGGAAAACCTCCATTATTCCATAATTCCCTAATTCTAACCTCCATTATTCCAAAATTCCCTAATTTTTCCAGCCCTGGGAATCCCAAGGTTGAGAAATCCAATTTTTCCCCCTCCCTTTTTTCCACATTTTCCATGTTTTCCCTCTTTTCCGAGGCCGATCCAGCTGGCTCCGGCAAAATCCCTCTCCCTAATCCCTGATTCCAGATAAACGGGAACAAAACAAATCCGGAATTGGCTCCCGCTCCCAAATTTTCCCCTTCCCAGCTGCTCCCGGCTTTAATTCCGGAATTAATTTGGACCCTCTTTAATCCCTTCCCTTAATCCTGAAGCAATTCCCGCTGGGATTTCTCTTCCAGATAAAGCCGAGCTCAGATTCTTCTCCTCCAGGGGAATTTTTCCGAGCTCTCTCCTGGTTTTTCCCGTTCCCAGATTTCAGGAATGACTGGAATTTTGGGAGCATCCAGCACATCCCGGCTCTGCCTTTAAGGGATTCCTGATTCCAAAGGAAATCTGGGAATGGTGGGAAACCCATTGCAGGGGAGTTTTTCCATCTCCAATCCTGATTTATCCCGAAATTCCTGGAGATTTCCCAACTCCGAGGCTTTCCTGCTCCAGAAGAAATTCCACACCCAAAAATTCCTTTAATTCCATGCCCACCTCTGCTCCCATTCCCAAATATCCCCATCCCCCACATTCCAAGCTTCCCCCCCCCCTCGGGAAGCCCAAAAAGAGGGAATTTTCAATTCCATTCCCGCCCCAGATCCGTGTCCAGCTGCTCCCAGAGCATCCATCCCACCCTGCCTCAGCTTCCAAGCTTTTCCCTGGAATCTCCAAGCCAGGAGTGGGAATTTCTCCGGGATTTTCCATCTGCTCCCTCAAAATCGATCCCAGTTATTCCTCTCCCACATCCAGGATCGGAAACAGAGCTGGAAACGACGGAAAAATTCCCACCCGGGAATGGTTTTTCTCGGCCTCAGAGAGTTCCCGGCTCTGCTTCCCAGGAATCCCTCGGAGCCGAAGGTTTGTACAGGAAAAAAATGGGAAAAATCCTGTTTTTTTCCCGGATTGCTTTTTAAGGAGATGCCGAAGGCAACGGGGGAGCCTCAACCCCCCTGGAGAGAGCTGGGAGCAACCTGGAGCCTTGAACTGGGCCTAGAGAGCCAGGCTAAACCTGGGCCTGGAGAGTGAGTCTAAAGCTGGGCCTAAAGTTTGGATCTAAAGCTGGGCCTAAAGTCTGGATCCAAATCCGGGCCTAAAGAATGAGTCTTAAATTGGGTCTAAAGAATGAGTTTTAAACTGGATTTACAAAATGAATTTTAATCTGGGCCTAAAGAACGAGTCTAAAGCTGAGCCTAAAGTTTGGATCTAAAGCTGGGCCTAAAGAACGAGTCTAAAACTAGGCCTAAAGAACGAGTTTTAAACTGGGCCTAAAGAACGAGTTTTAAACTGGGCCTAAAGAACGAGTCTAAATTGGGGCCTAAAGAATGAGTTTTAAACTGGGCCTAAAGAACGAGTCTAAAGCTGGGCCTATAGTTTGGATGTAAAGCCGGGCCTAAAGAATGAGTTTTAATCTGGGCCTAAACAACGAGTTTAAATCTGGGTCTAAAGAACGAGTCTAAATTGGGGCCTGAAGAAGGAGTCTTAATCTGGGGCTAAAGAATGAGTTTAAATCTTGGCCTAAGAAATGAGTCTTAAGCCAGGCCTGTAGAATGCGTCTAAATCAGGGTCTAAAGAATGAATTTTAATCTGAGCCTAAAGACTGAGTCTTAAATTGGGCCTAAAGAACGAGTCTAAAGCTGAACCTCAAAAGTGAGTTTTAATCTAAGGATCGAGTCTAAATCCGGGCCTAAAGAGTGAGTTTAAATCTGAGTCTAAAGAATGAGTTTTAAACTGGACTTAAAAAATGAATTCTACTCTGGGCATAAAGATCCAGTCTAAATCTGGGCCTGAAAAATTAGTTTTAAACTGGGCCTAAAGAATGAGTTTTAATCTGGGCCTAAAGAATGAGTCTAAAGCTGGGCCTAAAGTTTGAATCTAAATCTGGGCCTAAAGAATGAGTCTAAAGCTGGGCCTAAAGTTTGAATCTAAATCTGGGCCTAAAGAATGAGTCTAAAGCTGGGCCTAAAGTTTGAATCTAAATCTGGGCCTAAAGAATGAGTCTAAAGCTGGGCCTAAAGTTTGAATCTAAATCTGGGCCTAAAGAATGAGTCTAAAGCTGGGCCTAAAGAACGAGTTTTAATTCGGGCCTAAAAAATGAGTCTTAAACCGGGCCTAAAGAACGAGTCTAAATCAGGGCCTAAAGAACGAGTTTTAATTCGGGCCTAAAAAATGAGTCTTAAACTGGGCCTAAAGAACGAATTTTAATCTGTTCCTAAAAAATGAGACTAAAGCTGAGCCTAAAGTGTGAATCTAAATCTGGGCCTCAAGACTGAGGCTTAAACAGGGCCTAAAGAAGGAGTTTGAATCTCAACCCAAACCATCCCGTGATCCCACAATTCCATCATTCCCAATCCTCGTCATTCCAAACCATTCCGTGATCCCACAGGATCCCTAATCCCGAATTTCAGGGTTTTCCCTTTCCCAACCACTCCCCAAGCTCCCGTTTCCTTTGGGAGCTTCCGCCCGGAATCCAAACAATTCTCGAAGGATTTCCCGGAGCAGGATCAATCCCAGCCCTTCCCTCTGGATCAAATCCCACTCCGGGCTCTTTCCAAGTTTTTTCTACACCGGATCCAGATCCTTAAATTCCCCTTCCCGTCCCCACTCCTCCTTTGGAATTTCAGAGCCTCCAGGGAACATTTTCCCAGTGAAAATTCCCAGGAATTCAAACTCCTGGCTAAGAGCTCCTCCTGGTGTTCTCCCAGGATGTGATTCCCAAAGGAAATCCCCCCTGCCTCTTCTCCCGCTGAAGTGATGGAATTTTGCCTCATCTGGGAATTCCCACTTTTTTTCCCGCTTTTCCAGTGATCCCAGCAGGGATTTTCCAGAGCTTCCCCTTGGCCATGGAGCATTTTTCCCTCTTTTTTTCCTCTTTCCCAATTTTTCCAGCAGTGTTTTCTGACAAGAAAGACCCCAGAGCAGTGAATCCCGGGAATTTTGAGGATCGACCCAAATTCCACAAATTCCTTGGAACTGGGAATGCTCCGGGGAGCAAAATTTGGGGTGAGGAGCTCAAAAAAACCCAGGGAAACTTTGGGGATGAGCTCCGAAATTCCCAGAATTCCACGGATCCACACAATTCCTTGGCCCGAGGAAAAACCCCTCCTGCAGCTTCGACGACTTTGGGAATTCTGGAACTTCCTTGGAAGAAGGATCCCATTCCAGAGAATGCCACTGCTCATCCCTCTGGGAATTCCAGAGCTCCAGAACATTCCTGGATCCAACCTTTCCCATTCCCATTCCCGAATCCAACAGGAAAATCCAGGAATGTTCCCTGGCTGTCCCAGCTGGGAATGCAGCCACATTCCCAAACTTTTCCGGAACCTTGGATTGTCCACTGGGACAAGAACCAGGAATGAGAAACATTCCCAGAATTCTCCAGAACCTTGGATCCTCCACTGGGACACAACCCAGGAATGGGAGCACATTCCCATACTTCTCTGGAATGCGGGATCCATCACTGGGATGTGAGCCAGGAATGGGAGCATATTCCCAAACTTTTCCAGAACATTGGATCCTCCATTGGGAAATGAGGCAGGAATGCAAAACATTCCCAGAATTCTCCAGAATCTTGGATCCTCCATTGGAACACGAACCAGGAATGGGAAACATTCCCAAACTTTGGATCTTCCACCGGAAAATGAGCCAGGAATGGGAGCACATTCCCAAACTTTGGATTCTCCATTAGAAAATGAGCCAGGAATGTGAAATATTCCCAAACTTCTCCAGAACCTTGGATTCTCCACTGGGAAATGAGCTGGGAATGTGCCCACATTCCCAAATTTCCCCAAAACCTTGGATCCTCTGCTGGGAAGTGAGCCAGGAATGTGAAACATTCCCAAACTTTTCCAGAACCTTGGATCACCCATTGTGAAAAGAGCCAGGAATGTGACCACATTCCCAAACATTCCCAAATCCTTGGATCCCCCCAGCTCTCCCTCTCCCTCAGCCTCATCCATGGCCGGGAATTCCGCCTCCCACCTCCCAAAAACTCCCAGAAAAAATCCCCTTCCTGTGGAATTAAAAATCCCTGGGAGGAAACGGGTGGATTTTTCCAAGGAAATGAGAATTCCCGGGATTTCCCCGGAGTGGCTCCTTACCTGTGGGAGGTGAAGTTGTCGTAGGATCCGACGGTGTAGTGCCGGAAAAGCCGCTTGGTCCGGTCTTCCCTGGTTTCTGTAGGGAAAAATCCACATCCAGAATTATTCCCGGCTTTTCCCGCCTTCCCAAGGGATCCACGAACCCCAGGAATTCCATTTCCGGGCAGGAATTTCTCCGTGGATAAGGAGAATCCATGGGACGGGTGAGAGCCCCGCGCGCGGCCGGGGAATTCCTGGGAATGTTGGAGGTGTTCCTGGAATTCATCCAGGGTCAAATTCCAGCAGAATTCCTGACTGGAATGACAGAGGAGACTCAAAACTATGGGAAACCCAAATCCCACATTCCTGCCGTGCTTCCTTCCTTTTCCCACCTTGGAACAGATGGGAAGAGCTGGGAATGATCTTGGGAATTCCCTGCTCTCCTGGAGGTCACCAGATCTCCGTGAATTCCGGGATTAGGAGGAAAACTGGGAATGAGGGAGATGCCCCCCAAAAATCCCTGGCACAGATCCCAAGGGAGCAGCAGGAATGGAAGCAGCTCCCATGGAAAAGCTGGGAATGATCCTGGGAATTCCCTGCTCTCCTGGAGGTCTCCGGCTCTCCGGGAATTCAGGAATTAAGAGAAAAACTGGGAATGAGGGAGACACTGGCACCAATCCCAAGGGAGCAGCTGCTTTCCCGCCCTGCTTCCTTCCTTTTCCCGCCTTGGAATGGATGGGAAGAGCTGGGAATGATCTTGGGAATTCCCTGCTCTGCTGGAGGTCACCGGATCTGAACTCTGAGGGGTTCCCAGCTCTGATTCCAGAGGGAAATTCCAAGGAAATGGAGAAGCCTGGGAAGATCCCAGGTAACGGCAACACATGGAATAAAATTTGGGAATTCTCCACCTGGATCAGGCCGGGAAAATTCTCACTGCTCCGAGGGGTTCCCGGCTGTGATTCCAGAGGGAAATTCCAAGGAAAAGAAGCAGCCTGGGAAGGTCCCACAGGGATCAGGAGACAGCAGCACATGGAATAAAATCAGGGAATGAGCAGGAAATTCCCTGGATTTGATTGGAAAAATCCTGACTGTGCCCACCCTGCTCCAAGAGGGGTTTCCGGCTCTGCTTCCAGAGGGAAATTCCAAGGAAATGGAGAAGCCTGGGAAGCTCCTTCCAAGTAACGGCAGCACATGGAATAAAATCAGGGAATGAGCAGGAAATTCCCTGGATTTGATTGGAAAAATCCTGACTGTGCCCACCCTGCTCCAAGAGGGGTTTCCGGCTCTGCTTCCAGAGGGAAATTCCAAGGAAAAGGAGAAGCTTGGGAAGCTCCCGCTCGGCACCAGGAGATGGCAGCAGGGAGCGGAGCTGATCCAGGAACGATTCCCGGTGGGAATGAGGGGGGAGGGAGAGAGAGAGAGGCTGGGAAAGGTCTGAAAAACCAGGAAAAGCGGGGTTGGATAAGCCCAGGAAAAGTTTGGAGTGTGGGAATTGTGGGGAATGGGAGAGAGAGGGAGGGAAAAAGAGGGGAAAAGGGAGGGATGGAGGGAAGGAGGANGGAAGGAAAATCTCCTGAAATCCCAGCAGTGCCCCAATCCCGGGTTTTTCCCCTCTGGATTCACTGCCGGTGCTGCTGGGATGGGAATTGTTCCCTTCTCCACCAGCCCAGCCACGCTCCTGGAATTCCCGGGATTCCCTGGACGGGAAGCAGGCTCAGGGATGGGACTGTTGGAATGTAGTGGCCACAGATCCCGAATTTCCCTTCCTGGGCTCATTCTCCCTACAGATGAGCATCAGGATCTTCTCCATTCCCGCCACTTCCTGTCCTTCCTCGTTCCCGACATTTTTCCTTTGGAAAAAATTCCCCAAATTCCCCAAATTCCCTTTCCCTTCCCAGGCTCTTGTGGTGGTGGCGTCTCCTCCTCATCCCACCGGGAATTTGGGATGGCTGGGATGGGATCCAGGAAGGAGCCAGAGGCTGCGGAGCCTGGAATGGTCTGGGAATCCTGGGATCTGCTCTCCTGGATTTTCGGGGGCTCCAGGAGAGAATCCCGGGATTGCTGAGGTTGGAAAAGCTCTCCGAGGTCACCAATTCCAAGTTGATTCCCAGCCCAGAGCTCTCTGAGTGGAATTCCTGGAATTCCTTGGATTCCTCCAGGGCTAGGAATTTCATGGGCAGCCCCTTCCAAGGCCTGATTGTCTTTTCCATGGAAAAATTCCTGCTGGAAGCTCCAGAGAGCTCCAGCTCCCAGGAAGGAAGGAAGGAAGGAAGGAAGGAAGGAAGGAAGGAAGGAATTCCCAGCTGATCCCGAATTACCAGCCGATCCCAAATTCCCAGCCGATCCCAAATTCTTGGCTGATCCTGACAGCTCCACGAGCTCATCCAGCCCTGGCATTTCCCAGCACTTCCCATTCCAGCAGGAATTCCCTCTTCCCGCCTCATTCTCCCTCCATTCCTGCCCTTTGGAATTCCCGATCCCCCCCCCAGCCCCTCCTCCTCATCCCTCCCTT